>VXCM01006786.1:0-25310 GCA_014773175.1 Lucifuga dentata | reverse complement strand
CAGTATCAACAAGTTGATTTTAATAGCAGAATGAACTGAAACCAATGGAGGTCTGGAAGGTAGGAAAAACATTTTTAATTCACCGTTCCAGTAGTATGCTTTGGGAAATGATTGTCAGTAACCTTATGTGTATGAAAATTGAATATATTAGGCTCAAACATGCAAAATGGGTGGTATGGCCCTTTAAGTAAATAAAGCATTAGTCTTTATTCTTATTTTTATTTCATTTTAGGGTGGTTGCTACTACTCAGATGCAGCCGACAGATGCCAGGAAGGCTTTCCCCTGTTTTGATGAGCCGGCAATGAAAGCCGTTTTCTATATCACCCTGATTCACGACATTGGAACTGTGGCTCTGTCCAACGGCGAGGAAAAAGGTTACTGCTCTACAATCATTTCCTGTTATTTATAGTCTTCATTAGTCTTCATTGCAAAAACACTCGTGTTTTTGTAAACGCTAGTTTGACAAAATCATTTCTGTAATTCAACATAAATGGACAAAAATGAAAGCTAAAACTAAGACTCTTTATTAATGGAAATGACAGTTTTAAAAAAATCTACTAAATGAACCTGGAAAGAATTGAATTATAAATGTGTTGAAAGTTTTTCTAATCCTGGATGTTGGAAACTGAGGTAATGATGATCTGTGCATTGACATGCTATAAATGTTCCAATTTCATTTCATGTCTTCAGGGTTTTTAATATTTATAACAATGATAATTATTTATTATATACGATATTCATTTTCAAATCAGTTTTTTTTTTTAAATTATTATTCATGTTTTCCTTCTCTTTTTCAGAGATCCACAATGACGTTATAGACGGCAAAAATGTGCAGAGGACAGTTTTTGAGCCAACTGAGAAAATGTCCACGTACCTGTTGGCATTCATTGTCAGCGACTTTGACTTCGTCAGCAACACAGTTGGAGGAGTTTTGGTAATTGTTTCCTCCAAACAGCATTTTTCCTCTTTCATAAATGACAGGGAATTTATTTGTGTATGTTCATGTCAGTTCTTCCAGAGGGCCATGCGTTTGCATCTCCAGGCAGCCATGTTGCATTTCCTGAACTTTGGACAACAATGATTTCATGAAACATTGTTGGTTAATATTTGTATCAGATTGGTTTTATCTTTAGAAGTTGTCTTGTTGGCCAGTGAACAGTCACCTTGCAAATACAATTTACTGCATTTAGCGGAAGGGGTGCAGGAGGGGACACTGACTCACAACAGTGTATACACAGTAAATATTGTGTTAAGTTATCCAGGTTACATTAAGAAAAGAAAAGAAAGACAGATTTTGTGTCATTATATAAACGTAAAGAGGTGTATAAATGATCGGGTTACATCAGCACAAATGCACTTTGCACTGGCATGTGACTTAAGATAATATTTATAATTTTCTCACAATTTCCAATTTCCTTTTTTAACTATCACTTTTTCTTTTAGAATTTTATGTCACAATTTCCAAGTATAAAAATGAACAAAATGTGGCATCACTGTGTGAGTTCATGCAGTCATATGGCTGAAAATACAATAAAGTAAACTTTGAACTTTCAAACATCAGCAGTTAGCTGCTATGAGGCTTAGGGATTTGGAGGTTCATGTCAAAGCAAAATATAGGCATCATGCATTTACTGCTTCCCTTCTCTATCCTTAAACCCACTGCAGCCATCAAATGCAGGAAAAGGTCACATTTCCTACTTTTCCCAGGTTTGTGGTAGGAATCTGATATGGTTTGGAAGCGTATGAAGGACAACAGCACTAATGGCTGTTTGTGAGGTTTCTGATATAACCTTCAAGCTGACCTGTGTCAGAACATGTGATGTGTTTTATTTTTTTACCTGCTGTGCGTCTAGATCCGGATCTTTGCTCGGAAGTCTGCCATTGCTGCGGGACAAGGAGAATACGCTCTGAACATCACCGGGCCCATCCTCAAGTTCTTTGAGAAGTATTACAATTCCAGCTACCCTCTGCCCAAATCTGGTGAGTTCCTCAGTCCAGATGAATCCATGATGATTGGTGCTGAAATGACTCTGACCAGTAAAATGACCAGGAAAAGATGACTTTATTTAGAGGCTGGTGCTCATAATTTTAAATCTCAGGCAGTTGTTCTACCTGCACCTTCGTGAGAAATCGCTCAAGAGACCTTAGAAATTGAATTGAGCAGCTCTGCCTCAAGGGAATCTCTGTGGAGCTAAAGCTCCAGTCCACAGAATCCACAGATGACCATTTATTAAAGGACCAATAATGAGCAAACAAATTGTTTAACCTTTGAACTCCGACTGGCCACTGGCAGCCTCAATCCATTTAAACAGCTCCAAACTCTAAACCAGGGGTGTTCAACTAAAATTCAGAGGAGTCCAGTTTCTCAGCTATCTCACGCTGTGAGTTCTGTAAGAATTACACATAACTATGATTCAGAAGCTTCATGGAAAAAATATAAAGTGTCAACTTCAACATTTTATNACACATAACTATGATTCAGAAGCTTCATGGAAAAAATATAAAGTGTCAACTTCAACATTTTATTAAATGTTTTTGAGTGCTTTTTGTGCTTTTCTTAGTTACAAGTATATTTTCAGACATGAACCTGATAACCTAAAAATTTATCTTAAAAATAAAGTTCTCTTCAGTTCTCTAAAGAACTTTTTTTTTAATCCTGTACATTCTCATAAAAAGTTAGCATGCATACCTTTGGTAAAACTGAGGTATAAGGCGTACGTGGAAATAAGGCAGACACATATCGCATCAGACCAGATATCTAAATACACAGCAGAAATTAAGGTATGTTCTGGTTTGATTGAATGTTTTCCTGTTTGAAACTGAACCAAACTAAGTGATAAATGCAGCATTGGAACAATTTAGTCCTGATTCAGACCAGAGCAAACAATCTATACATCTGATTCAGAACAGAACAAATGATCTACAGATCTGATTCAGACCAGAACAAACAATCTGCTCTGATTCAGAACAGAGCAAACGATCTACAGATCTAATTCAGACCAGAACAAATGAAAACACACATCTGAAAACACTCTTTGACAAGATTACACAATAAGCCTAATGGACCTACTTATAATCTGAACCTACGTTTTATGATCCATCGCTGAAAATAAATACATTTATGTCACTGATATTGATTGCCACCATGTGTGCTGTTACTGTAATACAAGTTTCCCCTTGGGACAATAAATTACATCTTATCTTATCTTATGTCAAAATAATTCCTTTTGTAGACAAATGCGATCTGAATAAGTGTGAGTGAATGTGTTTGTCTTTCTGATATAATATTTTATTTCTCTTTTCATCTTAAATATGTTCTTCCTGAAGTTTGGTACTGAAGCAGCTTTGTAAGACATCCTGAGCCTCATATTTGTGTTTATTGATGCTATGTTTATCTGTTAAAGCGCGCAGATGCTTTTATCTCTATGTTTTTTTTAATTTTTTTTATTATTATTATATGGCTTTAGGAACATAACTGGAGGAGATATTGCTTTAATGATTGACAGATTAACATGATAACCTGAAATGCTTTATTACAGCAGAAGACTCTTTTTTCCCATCATGTGAAACATTAACATGATTCCATGATTTTGTTTTTATTCCCAATTTTCCTCTCAGCTCACGTTTTCTTTTGAAAGTCAGATGAAATATATGGATTTATTTGAAAAATAATGTCTTATATGACTTGAAATTATACAGTTTTAACTTTGTGATACAGGAAATCTTCTGTTTCTCATTTGGGAGGTTAGATGCATCATACTTTTTCCAGATTATATTCTAGGTTTTAACATCACCTAGCGGCATTTTTAAATGAAGCTAACCAGAAAGTACTCAGAGGGTACGTACCTCTATGTACAGGTATGAATGCTGTTAAATTTGTTATTATTTTGGCCGGCCAATTTGGGTAGAGAGAAAGCTGTGGGGCGTCGGCCTTAAAGGGTGACCCTTTAAGGCTGACGCCATGTTAAATAGGTGGCATGGCGTAATAAAATGAAGAGCATAAATAGCTGTTTTTCAGCAAATAGGTTGAGAATTACATTAAATTTGTAGGAGATGTAGAAAAAACTTGGAACTATTTGAAAATGGAGGAAAATAAGTTTGGCTTATATTGATTGACTCCATGTTTAATCAAGGAATCGAAGAAAACAATTTGCTTCTACGACTCAGAGTTTGAGGAGTTCTGAACCATAGCAAAAAATCTGAGTCTGAATACAGCTGAACCTGAATCCAACTGAGTCTGTGAATCCAGCTAAACCTGAATCCAGCTGAACCTGAATCCAGCTGTCCCACCTTGTGGATCTGGATTGGCTGTTAACAAAAACTATTCATGTGTTCCTTGATCCATTTCACAAGCTTTTATGAGCATGAGTTTGGGAGCTTGTCAGATATCCTGCTAACAGAGAAACAGGAAATAAGCATGAATGATCAATTTCAGCTCAAACACGATCACGGTGATCTTCTCTCTTATCAGATCAGATAGCGCTGCCTGATTTTAACGCTGGAGCCATGGAGAACTGGGGTCTGATCACATACAGAGAGACCGCGCTGCTTTACGACAAAGAGTTCTCCTCCAACTCCAACAAGCAGAGGATCGCCACCATTATCGCTCATGAACTGGCTCACATGGTACGTTTTTACGCTGGAGATGAGAGAGAAGCCCGTGACAGTTTCTCTGGCTGTGGCATTAACGCTGAACATGGCGTCTGTGTTTTGCAGTGGTTTGGTAATCTGGTGACTCTGCAGTGGTGGAATGACCTGTGGCTGAACGAAGGCTTTGCCTCCTACGTGGAATACCTGGGAGCAGACCATGCTGAGCCTAAGTGGAATGTGGTGAGGATTTTCTTCACGTCCGCAACACAGCACGCTTGTCACAGATAACAGGAAGGTTTCTAACTTTCTAACTTCTGTCGTTCAGAAAGACCTCATCGTGCTGGGTGACGTCCACAGGGTGTTTGCCGTGGACGCCCTGGCCTCCTCTCACCCCCTGTCCTCCAAAGAGGAAGACATCCAGAAACCTGCACAGATCAGTGAGCTGTTTGATGCCATCTCATACGCCAAGGTAAGATTCCTCGTCTGACCCCTGACCTTTACACCTTCTCATCAACACATATTTCATAGACTCTGGATTCACAGTGAACTTAAAACATGGAGGCTTCATCCTGATTTGAAAAAAAAAAAAAAACTTCCAAAGTCTCAGTCTGTCTGCTTCCTTTTTCTTCAGGGGGCGTCTGTCCTGAGGATGCTGTCCGATTTCCTGACTGAGGACGTCTTCACGATGGGGCTTAAGGTAAGAGTGTCTGGATAGATAGAGAAAGAGAAATGGAAATAGCTGAAGTGAGTAAAATGCAGATGATAGCTTTTAAAAAAAAAAAAAAAAAAAAAAAGGATAAAAAACGAACACAACACTTAGAAAAACTAAAAACATGACGACAGTAATGTGAGCTGCGACCACCAGAGCGGCGCCGTCTTGGCAGAAATGCCTTCATGAATGAGGGAAGAAGGTTGCGTGATGATATTTGCCATTGTCGTCATGTTAAATCTGGCACTGTGTTTTATGAATCACCTCACTGCCTTTTAATAAAATGAGTAAGGCTAATAATATAGCCTAAACAGACTTAAACTGCTGTTAAAACCATTGTAATTGGTTCCAGGCCATGATAGAGATGTCCTGGTTACTAATAAAAAATATGTCACACTACATCACAGCTGGTTTGCACGTGTGCACAAGGATCCAATCTCTTGCAGAAACGATTCACATAAAGAAGTCATGAACAAAACTGATTTTGATTTTAATGAGCACGTTGCGATATAATCATGATATACCACAGCCTGACCTGACATGCTGTTTAAAGGACCATGCAACCCATTTTGCATGTTTGAGCCTAATATGTTTAATTTTCATACATATTACGTTACTGACAATCATTTCCCAAAGGATAAAACCGTATTTCAGCTTTCCTGATATTTTGCAAAATCTCTTAATCTTTCAAAATCAAATATTCAAGTGATACACCCACCTTAAAAATCCATGTTTCTCCTGCTAATAGTTACACAGCCTTATGAAGTCACGGTCCTTTAAATTTTTCCATAAACACAGGTCTTCTTTTGGGACTATATTCCCTGGTGGAGGCATACATTCACTCCACGCTTTTTATTGAGCTTAAACACTAAAATTACATAACTTCTAAAAAAAACCTGAATACTCGTCTTGTTGGTGATGATGGATTACCTATCCCAAGAATGTTTCAAGTATTGATTTTAATAGCAGAATGAACTGAAACCAATGGAGGTCTGGAAGGTAGGAAAAACATTTTTAATTTACCATTCCAGTAGTATGCTTTGGGAAATGATTGTCAGTAAAGTTACATGTATGAAAATTGAATATATTAGGCTCAAACATGCAAAAAAAGGTGGTATGGTCCTTTAGATGCAAACTGTTGTTAAAATACTGAACAAGCGAACAGTTTTGACAAATTCATGTGACTCACTTGAACTTCTTACATCTTCTAGGAGCCTTATCGTCTTCACAGGACAATACTCAGCCCGTTAAGACAAAATAAGATTGAATTACAGCTTCTGTTTAAAGGTTTAATTAACTGAAATTAAAATCAACATGATGGGGAAAAGTCTGCATAAATCCTCAAATGTCTGCTTCCTTCCTGTAGTCTTACCTGGACTCTTTTGCCTTTGGGAATACGGTCTACACGGACCTGTGGAAGCATCTGCAAATAGTTTGTATCACTTCCATCACAAGATTTTTGGTACCTTTACAACAACGTTACTACAGAATTTCATTTCTTCTGCAGGCTGTTGAGGGTAACAGCACCCATCTTCCTAAACCAGTCGAGGACATCATGAACACGTGGGTGCTGCAGATGGGCTTTCCTGTGGTTACCATAGATACCGCCACTGGAACTGTGTCCCAGAAGCACTTCCTGCTGGACCCTGATTCCATCGTCACTGTGCCATCTGAGTTCAAGTATGTGTCTTCCTTTCATCACGCAGAGTCATCTCACTCTTTCCCCTCGCCGTATTTAAATAAGTAGTACTACTACACACCGTTACTACTACACCTGCTATGTGTAGTTCTATCATTGCTGCTGATCTAACACAACATACCTGCAAACCTACATGATTGTTACATTTACTTACTTAAACTGAAATTTAATTCATGAGACTAACACCCTGATACCCAATATGTTCACATGTACATACATGTACAATTACAATTATCTGTCGGTAATAGGATTCTGCATTGCTCAATATACGTGACAGGTTGTGTAATCAGGCGAGGAAATGCATCATGTTGTCTGATACTGAGAGGAAGATTATGCTGATTTACGCATGTAACCATACTGAGTATTAATGCTACTGATAACAATGGCTACTTCTACAGACTAAAACATTAATAATACAGATATCCCAACTTTCTTTGTTTTCTGCAGCTTTCTGCTAAAGAACAAACAACAACATGTGGTATCTATAGATGTAATAATGTGTCTGTTTATCCAACAGCTATGAGTGGATTGTTCCAATAAGATGGATGAAAACTGGACACATACAAACACCAGAGTGGCTGCAGACCAAGTCAGGTACATGGATTTGTGCTCATACTGCAATTGTTTTTAAAAAATTGATTGATTTCAATCATGCTCAACACTTTCACATCACGCACACTTAAACCTGCTGACGTAAAAGGCGAGCACAAACTGAGTTCATACAGATAAAGAGTCAAAGACACATGGTTATGAGGGAAAAGGTTTAGGCTGAAGCCAAAGCATATTATGCCTTTACTCCCTACATGCACTTACTCACTGTATAAATATCCAACTTAGAAGATGAAAAACTGAATTTTCAAAATATTACCCTCACTTACAGGTTCTATCATTTTTAAAGGACTATACCACCCATTTTGCATATTTGAGCCTAATATATTCAATTTTCATACATGTTACGTTATTGACAATCATTTCCCAAAGGATAAAACCATATTTCAGCTTTCCTGATATTTTGCAAAATCTTTCAAAATCAAATATTCAAGTGATTCACCCACCTTAAAAATCGATGTTTCTCCTACTAATAGTTACGCAACCTTATAAAGTCATGGTCCTTTAAATTTTTCCATTAACACATGTCTTCTTTTGGGACTATATTCCCCGGTGGAGGCATACATTCACTCCATGCATTTTATTGCACCTAAAATTACATAACTTCTAAAAAAAACCTGAATACACGTCTTGTTGGTGATGATGGATTACCTATCCCAAGAACGTTTCAAGTATCAACAAGTTGATTTTAATAGCGTACCAGAATAAACTGAAACCAATGAAGGTCTGGAAGGTAGGAAAAACATTTTTAATTCACCGTTCCAACAGTATGCTTTGGGAAATGATTGTCAGTAACGTTACATGTATGAAAATTGAATATATTGGGCTGAAACATGCAAAATGGGTGTTATGGTCCTTTAGCACAACTGAGAAAAAGGACGTTTCATAAGAACAGATTGATCAATCCCAGTAAATTATGCATAATAAAAGGAGAAAAAAGCAAAACAAAAACGTAAGACAATTGAAAAAAAAAGAAAAGGAGTACCATCTAATGAGAAGGATACTATAATTTAGACATCATGGTTTAATATAAATAATCCATTTATGCCAGTACTCAAAAAATGTATCTGACCGAATTCTCAAATTAAAAGTGATCCTTTCCATAGTTTATATATACTAAATTGATCCAATCATTAACATTAGGGATTTCTTTTTTCCAACCAATTCTTAGTCAGGGCTTTCTTACATGCAGTCAAACGTATTCCCAAAAGATATTTATCCCTCTCTCTCTAATCAAGCTCCTCCAAGTCTCCCAGATACACATCACTTTTCAAACTAAAAGTTATCTTTAAATTAAATTTACAAGATGTCATCAATATTTAGCCAGAATGGGAACATGGAGGGGAAATCCAAAATAAATGAAAGTGATTACCTTTGTTACTACCATGAAGTGGTGGAGTTCAGCCTTCTTCTTGCTGGTGTTCAGAAGAAACGAATGTGACTGTTGTTGCTTTTTCATCTACTGACGCGTGAGAAAAATGGCTGAGATTCTCTTAAACGAATCTGCAGCCATCATTGATGCTATGAAGACATCGGGGAGCGACTGGGTGCTGGCCAACCTGGATGTTGTGGGTTATTACCGAGTTAATTATGACCAGGCCAACTGGGACAGACTCCTAAACGTTCTCAGCACCAATCACACGGTAAGAAACCATCCTCTCATTCTGCAATGTTCTTTTTCAGAAGCAGATCCTGCTTCTCCTTCCAGGACAGGAAATATCTTGTGTCAGCAACTTTCTGCCTGTATTAGACTATGGCGACCTTTTATAAATGAATGCCTCTGCCCAATATCTAAGATTTCTGGATTCTGTATATCACTCTGCTCTGCGCTTTATTACTGGGTGTAAATATCTTACGCACCACTATACGTTGATGCCAAAGCAAAAATGTCCATTGCTGAACACAGAAGCTCCCACTGGCTGAGTTTCATCTACAAATTCCTTCTTGTTTAGTCCCTCCTTATCTAAGTACATATTTAGCCAAAATCCAAAGTCAGTATGGCCTCCACTGTCATGATAATCTACAGCTGACTGTTCCTCAGGTCAGAACTGGGCAAAAAAGCTTTTAAATATGATGCGCCCTCCACATGGAAACTCTACAATAGGACTTGAAACTACTGTAACTGACTTAACGACTCTTGGGGAATTCAAGTCAATATTGAAAAAACAGGAAGTTGGCACCATTGGTCAGTGTCTTTGTTTTTAGATCTGTCAGGATGAACGCTCAGGATAACTGTAGGCTTTTGGAGAAACCCCTGAGTACTGCTGAATGTACGGTTTGACTGCAGTGTTGTTTGAAACTTGTAATTGTGTGGTATTTATTATTTATTGTGGCTGTTATGTTGTATTTATTGTGGTTTGCTATTGTTTTTTTCATGCTGCCATCTTGGCCAGGTCTCTTGTGAAAAAGAGATTTTTATCTCAGTAAGATCTACCTGGTAAAATAAAGGTCAAATAAAAATGTGTGCTTCTTATTTAGAGCTGATTGGAGTTTTTAGTTTGTAGCAATGAGGCTTTTACACTTTTTTTTTTTTTTAAAGCTTATACGAGTGATCAACAGAGCTCAGCTGATTGATGATGCCTTCAACCTGGCCAGGTAAGCTCTACCGATGCTGTATAATATGCTGATGATGTACAGAATGTTTGCTGGATTGTTAAAATTATTATACTCAGAGATGTGTAGAGTAGCCAGAAACTGTATTCAAGTCAAAGTATTGTTATTTTATGATAATAATGACTCAAGTATAAGTTGAGTTGTCACCAACATAATGACTTAGTGAGACTAAGAAAGTATCTATTAAAAAGATTACTTGAGTAGTGAGTAACTTTGATCAAGCTTATTCTTTAGAATAATCAACAAGCTATAAAGTGCTCGTCTGAGGAAAAAAAAAATGCAAAGTAGCCATATGTAGCTTCTAATACAATCCAAATCATATCATATAAAGAAACAGTAGACAGTAATAAATCAGATATTTACCACATAACAAATCATGACAATTCTGGCCTGGCCCCAAGACAGTTAGCTAGGTTAGATTCATGAATTTACTCAGAATAGAACAGGAAAACTTGAGTTAGCATTATCAGCACCAGCTAGTTAAGACAGTTAGCTAGGTTAGCTTCATGAATTTATTGAGAATAGGACAGGAAAACAGCTAGTTAAGACAGTTAGCTAGGTTGGCTTCATGAATTTACTCGGAATTGAACAGGAAAACTTGAGTTAGCATTAGCAGCAGTAGCTAGCTAAGACAATTAGCTAGGTTAGCTTCATGAATTTACTTAAACTAGAACAGGAAAACTTGAGTTAGCATTAGCAGCAGCAGCTAGTTAAGTAGCTAACGTTGCAGCTTACTGCCACGTTTCCTCAAGCTCCATGTTGATTCTTAGAAGCTGAAATGTCACATTTTTAGCAAAACAAAGATGACAGCGCATTATGTAGCTGTTGGTTTTGGTAGACTGAAAAGAAAACAGAGTTTGAATGTGTGGCCAGGGATGTGCCTCTTCTAAACCTCCTGCTGTTGATTCTGCCATGACTGTTTTGCTCCAGGTGAAACCATGGAAACAGAGGGTGGGGGCGTGGCTACTTCAGAGCTGAAGCAGACAGTGTAGTGTCTGACAATGAGAGAAAAACTGAACGTGACTGAATTCAAACGGTGAAATCAAAAGTAACGCAAAGAGTGCAACCAAGCATAACGGAGTAAAAGTATATTTTTATCTTCACAAATATACTCAAGTATGAGTTAAAAGTATCCTGTTATAAAACTACTCAGTAAAGTAGCTACAATTTTTTGAAAAAATGTACTTAGGTAAATGTAATGGAGTAAATGGAACGTGTTACTACACACCTCTGCTCATACTTTTATTCACTGAACCAGCACACTTAAACTCACAGTGTAATCATTTGAAGGCTATGCGTAGCATTTTAACATCAATTGTGAGAATTTTAGGAAGCAGAGATAGTAGCTCAAGTTGGCAAAACTTTGAGAAAATTTTAGTAACTCTTCAGGGTCATTTCCACGAATGACACTGTGCAAATTCATAACTGTCAACAATTTGAAAGCAATACTCCAATATTCAGTTTACAGTAATCACATGCTACACATGCCGTTCATAAAAGTGTGCATAATTCCATATAGGTTATTGCTTTTTCATAATACCTGCATTACATTGCATACTTAACATACGTATGTATATTAAGTAACTTAGACGTTTTTTATACTTTGTGAGTTATTATAATTTTAGAAAATCCTATACACAACAGTTGTATTTATAACCCAGGAATGTAAAAAGTAGAAACTCCTTTCAACTTTCAAAATGCTCATTAGGGGTTACTGATCAAGTACAAAAGTTCATTATAATGCATACAGTTTTTGAGTTTTTAGGAGTTATATATGACATTGTGTATTGTGCCACCTTGACTACAATGCATTTTTTTTTTCACTTCAGAAGCTACAGCACAAACTCATTCATGTTGATAAATTCTCATCCAATAAACACACAGCAAATGTGAATGAGCTAATGAGTTTTTATGCATTACATACTGCATTAATGCCGACTATATATATACATACATATACAGTATATGTATATATATATGCAGATTTATGAACAAACAAACAATCAGGTATTTTGAGAAAATCTGATGATTACCTCTCAGCAATAAGCTCCGCCTCCTCACCTGTGCACAGCATCATCATCAGATTTTTTGAGACTCTGAATAAGTGGCTGGATAGTATCTTATTTCACAGTTTGTTGAGGGTTAAACTGCTTCAGAAGAGATGTATTTGAACAGGTTTCTTTGCTTTTTCTCCTCACAGAGCAAAGATCATCTCTGCTGTCATGGCTCTGAAAACCACCAAGTACCTGGTGGACGAGCGGGACTACATGCCCTGGGAGTCCACGCTGGGAAACCTGGACTTCTTCTACCTCATGTTTGACCGCAGTGAAGTGTACGGTCCCATGCAGGTGTGTTTCTCTCTGCAAAACACGTGACAAAAACACACATACCTTCCTGTGATGATTGAACTCGTCACACCTTTCTGATCTTCAGGATTACCTGAGGAAACAGGTGACGCCCCTTTTTAACTACTACAAAGACATGACTGAGATGTGGAAAAACGTTCCTGATGGACACATGGACCAGTGAGTAAAAGCACGACATCAACCTGAGATTAGACAACCTTCACTTTGCCTCCTAGTGCTGTTTCACTTCTCTCAGCAATAAGCTCCGCCTCCTCACTGTGCACAGCATCATCATCATCATCATCATCATCATCATCATCATCATCATCATCATCATCATCATCATCATCATCATCATCATCGTTTCCATCCCATGTACCTTCAGATGTTCTCAGCTCTCATTCCTAAACATGCTCACCTTGATCTTTTTTATGTTATGTCATGTAAGCTATTCTATTCTATTCTATTCTATTCTATTGTAGCTTTTACCCTGCTGCAGCCCAACTAACCCTCTGTGTAGCATGTTGTGTTGTATGCTGCATGTTTTTATGTGTTATGTGTTGCAATGTTGCATGTTGTATGTTGTTGTGTATATTGTGTGTTGCATGTTGTATGCTGTGTTGTATATTGTGTGTTGCATGTTATGTGTTGCATGTTGTAAATTGTGTGTTGCATGTTGTGTTGTATATTGTGTGTTGTGTGTTATGTGTTGCATGTTGTAAATTGTGTGTTGTGTGTTGCATGTTGTATGTTGTGTGGTATATTGTGTGTTGTATGTTGTGTTGTATATTGTGTGTTGCATGTTGTATGTTGTGTTGTATATTGTGTGTTGCATGTTGTATGTTGTGATGTATATTGTGTGTTGTGTGTTATGTGTTGTATGTTGTAAATTGTGTGTTGTGTGTTGCATGTTGTATGTTGTGTGGTATATTGTGTGTTGTGTGTTGCATGTTGTATATTGTGTGTTGTATGTTATGTGTTGCATGTTGTAAATTGTGTGTTGTGTGTTGCATGTTGTGTGGTATATTGTGTGTTGCATGTTGTGTTGTATATTGTGTGTTGTGTGTTGCACTTTGTCAGCAGGTGAAACATTGGATTTGAAAGTGGCTGAATCACCTGAACAATTGATTTTGAAAGAAAAAAACAGTATTTTTTCTTTTGGTTTGGAAATTGGTTGTGAGTAACGTAAAGGATATACGGATACTATTATTTGGGCTTAAACATGCAAAATCACCAGTATGGTCCTTTAACAGCCCTGCTCCTTTGCTCAGGTATAACCAGGTGAACGCCATCAGCCTGGCATGCAGGACAGGCCTGCAGGAATGTCAGAATCTGACCACGACGTGGTTCAGCCAGTGGATGAAGAACTCCAGCATGAACCCGTGAGTCATCACGCCTTTCTGACACGCCACGCTCACAAAGCACGGCCACACTCAACTATCACACGCTTCCTCCCGCAGCATCCATCCCAACCTGCGTTCCACCGTCTACTGCAACGCCATCGCAGCGGGCGGCGCTGAGGAGTGGCAGTTTGCTTGGTGGCAATTTAAGAACGCCACCATCGCTATTGAAGCAGACAAACTGCGCTCTGCTCTGGCCTGTACGAGGCAACCGTGGCTGCTCAACAGGTCTGCTGCACACACACACACACATGCACACACACACAGACATGCAGGGCTGTGACGTGTCTCTGTGCAGGTATCTGGAATACACGCTGGATCCAGACATGATCAGGAAGCAGGACGCCACCTCCACCATCGTCTACATCGCCGGTAACGTGGTGGGTCAGGCTCTGGCATGGGACTTTGTCAGAGCTCGCTGGTCCTACATCTTCACTCAGTGAGTTCAGCACCCACACGTACATCCATCCATCCATTTTCTAAACCCGTTTGTCCTGTTGAGGGTCACAGGGGGGCTGGAGCCTATCCCAGCAGTCATAGGGCAAGAGGCGGGGTACACCCTGGACAGATCACCAGTCTATCGCAGGGCACACACGTACACTGCTTTTTATTTACCGCACACTTTTACTCTATGAACATGACTTGTAACTTTTCTGGACCTTTGAGTTTTGCCTTTTTCCATTTGTGTGTAGAGTTGGAAGAGTGTGACAGCTTCCTGTCAGCAGCTTCATCCTGTAGTAACAGCAGCTTAAGCAGACAGGTCCTTACAGCTGTGCATCCACGCCTAAACGGCTTCACCAGCTGTGAAGAAACAGGAAATGCTGATTCTTCATCACTGAGACAAACTGTTACATCAGTGAATTCAGCTCAGGTTGACACGTTTCCATAGTTACGCCTCCTTCTGTTCACATGTACAGCACAGATTTGACCAGAAACCCAACAGTATCTTGAGGCCTGAGGAAAGTCCTGCCACCATCATGCAGGCCAGGCTTTGATGCTGCTTGTCCGTTAGGCAGCATCGTATCTCAGAAACAACTTAAAGGACCATACTGTCCGTTTTGTATGTTTGAGCCTAATATATCCAGTTTTCATACATGTTACTTACAATCATTTCCCAAAAGAAAAAACCGTATTTCAGCTTTCCTGATATTTTGCAAAATCTCTTAATCTTTCAAAATCAAATATTCAAGTGATACACCCACCTTAAAAATCCATGTTTCTCCTGCTAATAGTTACACAGCCTTATGAAGTCACGGTCCTTTAAATTTTTCCATAAACGCAGGTCTTCTTTTGGGACTATATTCCCCGGTGGAGGCATACATTCACTCCACGCTTTTTATTGAGCTTAAACACTAAAATTACATAACTTCTAAAAAAACCTGAATACACGTCTTGTTGGTGATGATGGATTACCTATCCCAAGAACGTTTACAGTATCAACAAGTTGATTTTAATAGCAGAATGAACTGAAACCAATGGAGGTCTGGAAGGTAGGAAAAACATTTTTAATTCACCGTTCCAGTAGTATGCTTTGGGAAATGATTGTCAGTAATGTAACATGTATGAAAATTGAATATATTAGGCTCAAACATGCAAAATGGGTGGTATGGTCCTTTAACAGAGAAAGTGAAATTTGGTGGAAGGGCTACAGAAGAATAGTTTTGTACTAATTTAGGTCCAATAGTGTCACCATGTGGACATTGAGGGTAATGCAACGTTTAGGTGGACGGGTTCCAAAGGCTCCATTCTCACCAGCCGCCGCAGAAACCCAGAATTTGAGGCTGCAGTCATGGAGCTCCAGCTTAGCGTCATGTTCCAACAAACACAGTCGGCCGTGTTTGCGGATGGGAAGCTGGCAGGGGCTTCATGTCTCCCTGCCAGCAAAGAAAGGCAGTGAGAGGCTCATAACGCAGACAAAACTGAGTTTCTGGCATTTCATCCTTGTTCTCAGAGGATTTACAGAAATGATCATAGCTGCCATCAGCCAATCACGACTCACTGTGTATTTGGATGCAGATGAGGATCCAGAAGCAAATAAATTTCACAGCTTTGTAGTTTACTAATGCTGCTCTTCTGATGAAATATGAAGTAAGAAACAGCAAAGCACAGACCGTCGAGACATTATGTTTACAGTCCATAACTCTGTGTGTTAGTCTGAAGGATGCATTCATGACATATGCATACATGTAGGTGGGTCCAAAAGTCTGAGACCACATGTAAAATCTGTGATGTTTTCTATGTAAATGTGGAAATAATCAGAAAGTCTGACATCATAGAAGCTCTGTGGAACATCGTCACATCATGCTGGATAAGTTGGCTCATCAGGTTTTTACAGACGTGTGGAGTCCATGATGCTGTCATTAAAGATAAAGGTGCTAAGATATTCTGACATTCATTTACATTTTTCAAAGATTCAACTTTTCACTCTAATTGTTAAGATGATATCATTTGATTCAGGCCTGTTTGATTGAATCAAACAGAATTCAGCCTTTTCAGAATAAGACAAACTCCCACTTGAGTAAAGTCATATTTTCAGAATAAGATGATTCTCCTTACAATAAGAACATGCCAACCTTGACCAGTTGACATGTTATTCATGCTTCAGCCATAAGGTGGAAACCTTATGGCTGAAGCATGAATAACATGCAAACATCTCATATGTCAACCAAGCTAGTTTCTGCCACCTACAGTATATCGTGTAAAAAATCTTGTATTAAATTCCAAAAGGAAGTAAAACAGAAGCATTTTCACAGTGCTTTTGGACCCTGCTGTATACATGATGCTGCTGCAGCGACACAAAGCTGAAGCAAACAGAGATTTTCACAGGCTGCATTAATCACATAATAAAAGAGTCCCGTCATAAAGTCAGAGCAGATAAGCAGATTTACAGTCAGAGCAGCATGTTTAGTAGCAGTTTATGGAGCAGCAATTAAAAACGTGGCCTTTGCTCTGACTCCTCATCAACCAAACAGATTTCCCCTTCACACAACTTCACCTGCAGCACCGGGCAAAAATATTACGCACTCATTATTTAGCTGCAACTTGTATTTGATTTTTACTTTTTTGGTTTGAGTGTGTGATTTGTGTGGTTTGCGCTGCTTGTGCTCATTTTAATAAGCTGCAGACATGAAAAGATTTTAGTTTAGACGTGGAAGCAACTGAAAGAAGTAGAGGGATTTTCTCATGTAGCCTGAAAAGGTGCTAACGCAGCTTAGTTAACAGGTGTTGAGGCGAAGATGCTGCAGGAAGTTGGATGAGCTGCACTGAAGCTGTCCATCAGCAGTGCAGCTGATGGATTCATTCTAGAACAAATTCACTACAGCAGCACCAGGTTATTCTAACAGCAGCAGAACAGTTCGAAGTTTGTCTCATATCTTATAACCATATTTTTTTTGTGGTAGTTTGTGATGAGAAACTAAAAGCTGTAAAAACTTCTGAAAGTTCTTAGCAAAATTGAGGCGTCCATCAGACTTCCTGTCTGATTTTCTTTCACAAATGGAGTCAGGCTGCACGGACATGTTAGAACCGTTTATCTGAGTGAAAATATCATTTTGAGGTGTGGACACTCCTTTTTTGTAACATATGGAAAAGGTAGGTGAGCGTAACTTCCTGCATGTTGTTTGTTCTCATTTAAAGGTACGGTGGTGGATCTTTCTCCTTCTCCAACCTCATCAACGGCGTCACCAAACGCTTTTCTACCGAGTTTGAGCTGCAACAGGTTAGTTCCTAAAGACATTTTTCGTCTTTATTGAATGAATTTAAAAAGGGATATTGCTCATTCTTTCTCAATATCAACAAAAAATTACTTACAGCTATTACGGCTGTGCTGATTCATAATTCCAGTTCTTTTCTGTTGGCCATCAAACGACGTCAGCATGAAAGATGTTGTACTTTAGGTTTGATTATGTGCACATTTTAAGTCTGGCAGACACGTTTACATGCATGTTACCTGTGATTATTTATGGCAAAATGTGAATAAGACATATACATGGATAGAATTAGTAGGATTCTGTAGGTTCACTGAATATCTGTGACGTGTAATCGTTGTATGAGGAGAATCCAGCAGGTGAGGAAACGTGTTTTACTCTGATTCTGACATTTACATGCCTGAATAAATAATTTACAGCTACATAATCGAAGTCTGTTACTAAGAGTAAAAATTACTCTGATTTATGCTGATTTCAGTCTAATTAAGGTATTTACATAACATTTAAAAAATCAACTTATTGCCTAAAGCTGAGTATAATTAAAGTTTTAATGTTGCTGTAAAAGTTATAATGTATGTATGTATATATATATATATATATATACATAATCAGAGCATTTCCTCTCCGGACTCTCTCATACTCTTTATGCAATACGTCAGGTTATATTTGGCAAACCTTCCAATGCTCTCCCATGTGCATTAATTGGATGCATTTAAATGTACTGACTAATCTATTGGTGATTTCTAATAAGGTTTTATTCTATTGAAAATAATTCCCAAAAAGCTGACAGGCTGCCTGATGGCTCAGTCGTAGATTGTTTGGGCAGCTAATCTGGTTTGATTCTTCAAACTGTGTCAAACCAGAAAATTCTGCCAGACTGAGAATTATTTAGTGATTACAGGGTTAAAGGACCATACCACCATTTTGCATGTTTGAGTCTAATATATTCAGTTTTCATACATGTTACGTTACTGACAATCATTTCCCAAAGGATAAAACCGTATTTCAGCTTTCCTGATATTTTGCTAAATCTCTTAATCTTTCAAAATCAAATATTCAAGTGATACACCCACCTTAAAAATCCATGTTTCTCCTGCTAATAGTTACACAGCCTTATGAAGTCACGGTCCTTTAAATTTTTCCATAAACGCAGGTCTTCTTTTGGGACTATATTCCCCGGTGGAGGCATACATTCACTCCACGCTTTTTATTGAGCTTAAACACTAAAATTACATAACTTCTAAAAAAACCTGAATACACGTCTTGTTGGTGATGATGGATTACCTATCCCAAGAACGTTTACAGTATCAACAAGTTGATTTTAATAGCAGAATGAACTGAAACCAATGGAGGTCTGGAAGGTAGGAAAAACATTTTTAATTCACTGTTCCAGTAGTATGCTTTGGGAAAAGATTGTCAGTAACGTTACGTGTATGAAAAATTTAATATATTAGGCTCAAACATGCAAAATGGCGGTATGATCCTTTAAAATCCAGCCTTACTTCCTGCTTTTATTTATGCCTGTTGGGTAATGTGTAGAAAAGTCTCAAGTCCATGAAACTGTGTTTCCAGTCAGACTGAAAGTGATTTCACTAAACTCCCAACATTCATGATGTAGGTTTTATTGTCGTTTACATTTTGAGGCTGTTCATTCTTGTCGTCATTCGTTCTCGTCGTCATGGGTTACGCTCTCGTCGCCGTGCTTTCCAAACCAAACCCTCATGGTGTGTTTCATGTGTTGTGGCAGCTGAAGCAGTTTAAGGAGGATAATGCTGAGGTGGGTTTCGGCTCGGGGACTCTGGCAGTGGATCAGTCCATCGAGAGAACAATCGCCAACATGAAATGGATCGCTGACAACAAGCAGAACGTTCTGGACTGGTTCATCGCTGAGGCAAAATCCTGAAGAGGCGAAATCCTGAAGAGCTGTTTTTGAATTGTTTGAAATTGTCTGAAATTTGAATAATGCATTTCACATCACGCATTACTCAAAAAAAAAATTGAATAATATATCTATTTATTTGGAATTGAAGGTTGGGTTGTGATTTGACACCATAGTTACCATAGTTACTGGAGGTTTAACATCATTTCTGACTGATGAAGCNGGTTGTGATTTGACACCATAGTTACCATAGTTACTGGAGGTTTAACATCATTTCTGACTGATGAAGCTGTTTGGATGAACGGTGAAATGTTTCAGAATTAAAAACTTGAATCCAGTTGACCTGACTCAGTTTTCATACAACATATCTGTCCATCTGGATGACTGAGAATCTTCATCAAAAGCTCTTCGTTTCATTTACTGTCACCTTTCAAATTCAGGAATGACCCTTTAGATGAATTTGATGGTGACAGAGTTTCTGAGGGTTGGTCTGTTTTCCTCCTCAGAATGGACTGGATGTAAATTTGGTTGCTGAGCCTTTATTTATTGTACCTCAGTTTACTTTTCAGTGAAAAATCTGGATGAAGTTTCTAGTTTCACCTTCAGCCAGGGAATCTTCAGCTCAGAGTTCATACATAAAGAGACCCGAAAGTGTTTTATTTCACAACTTCACACACCATATCAATCACCAATCAACAGGTATTTTGATACCTGTAAGTTAACTTCAGAAAATCCCTATAATAATGCCAGAAACATGACAAATAAGATTCTTAGAACTTTGCTTGTGTCTTCAGCTTTCCCGTCAGATGATTTAAAAAAAAAAAAAAAANTTAAAAAAAAAAAAAAAATCAATTGTATTTTCCTTTTATGTTGAAAATGCATGTTATAATATTCTTATATTTACGGCATCAGAATAAAAAAAATAAATCATATTCTAATGAAGACACTTTATTGTTTAGATTTATGTTTTGTTTTGACGCTGTTCAATATCCTGACAAACTATTTCACAAATGAGCTGATTAATATTGGTCACATGGAGAAAACAGCAGGAAGTGACCAAACGTGAACATGCCTCAGAATCACCGCTAAGACTGAAAACCAAATCAGGATTAACGCTTTTGTAAAGTTTGTAAACATGGCATGATATTAACTTGTACAATTGTTAGAATATGTCCACAGATGTGCTCTTTTAAATATAACTCATCCCATCTCATGCTGACGCCGATATTTGTAGATTGATTTACAAACAGCAACTTTAACAACCTGTAAATTTATTCTGACACAAAAGTAAAGAGATTTTTTATGAATCCACAGTTTCTGTTCTGTGTGTCTGTCATGCATCATCTTTATTTATTTATGTATTTATTTATATTACACGGTATTTTCTGAGTGTTTGCTCAGCAATGCAGGAAGTCTTTGGATGCAGCTTGAATGTTGGTCGTAGGTTCCATGGTGGGTGGGATATGGAGGGATTGTGTGGCAGCGTGGGAGTGTTGAGGACCAGCACATCTGAGGGGAGGAGCCAGAACATCTAAGAGGGGGCTAGAACATATGAGGGGAGGAGCTAGAACATCTGAGAGGGGGCTAGAACATGTGAGGGGAGGGGCTAGCACATCTGAGGGGACGGGCCGGAACATCTAAGGGGAGAAGCTCAGAGGGGAGTGGCTACAACATATGAAGGGAGGAGCTAGCAGACCTGAGGGAAAGCTAGAACATATGAGGGGAGGGGTTAGCACATCTGAGAGGGGCCCAGTACATGTTAGAGGAGGAGCTACCATATCTGAGGGAAGGGCCTAGAACACATGAGGGGGGAGCTAGTACATTTGAGGGGAGGAGCTAGAGAACACCTGAGGGGAGGAGCCAGCTGGGCACATAGTACATCATCAGGGTTGGAAGCCACACAGCAGAGTAGTTGGCTGGATTTCTGGATACAGCCGAGCTTCAGGTCCCCAAACACTCACAAAATAGAAAAATGGGGTAAAGTATCAGATTTAAGTGTCGTATCTGTGAATGTTCATGTTCCACCTCTGGAAAAATAGAATCTAAAAAAATAAATTATGACTGAAATAACAGAGAATTAACCAATCAGTGCAGTTCAAAAAGCTTTCCAATGAAAATTTTAGGTAACGTGAAGAGCTAAAGGAGGTGTGTGTGTGTGTGTGTGTGTGTGTGCGCGTGCGTGTGCATGTGTGCATGCATGTGTGTGTGCACATGCCTGTTTGTGTGCATGTGTACATGCATGTGTGTGTGTGTGGACCATTCCTCTCACTCTAATGAGCTGAGACAGTTAATAATTCATAAAGATCTGAACATCAGAGGAACAAAGACAGGAAACTGCGTCACACTCGTGTGAATTCTTACATGCTTCGTGTTTTGTGGCAGACGTGTGAACTTCGTCTGATTGTCCACAGGAACATCGCTGTAGATAATCAATCACTCTTATCACTCACTTATCAGCAGTTTCCATCACTCCCAGTGGTCACAAGAGTCCACTGTGTAGCCATAAATGGTGTGTGTGTGTGTGTGTGTGTGTGTGTGTGTGTTTGTGTGTATGTAAGGGGGGGAGGGGGGTGTTATTCAGCGGTTAAATACTGGGTGATGTTTGACATTCTCAGACTCAGTGAATAGCAGTGCTTGGACTGGGGCCGTTTGACTTGTTGCTGTTGTTGTTTGTTTGTTTGTTTTTTATCAGATATTTAACTCTCACATAAAGACACTTTAGGAAACGACGTTTTCTCTCTCTGAGCACTTGGAGTTCTGCGTTTTGTCTGTGTGAGACATGGGAAAATGCTGCCGTGTCAGCAAACTGTGTGTCCTGTGTATGGCCTTGGCCTTGGTCTCCGTGGCAACCATTGTCACATTATGGACTATTGCCCTGACAGGTGATGATGGCGATGATGTCACAGCTCCGTGGGACAGGTAGGACACTGTGTGATCAGCATTCTGAAGGACATGTCCTATGGAAGGCTGATGATGATATTGCACTGAAGTTGTTCATCATGCATAAAGAAAATACATTTTATGGATTAAAGCAATGATATTAAACTCACATTTGTTAGTTAATAAATCATTATTAACATATTATTATATGAATTAAAACAATCTTAGATCTCCTGACATCTTCCAGCCTAAAGCGCATTACTGACACATGCCTTATCTGAGCTTTAGCCCTGTAGTGCTTCAGAGATTTTGTCTTTGTCTTTTCTTCCTTTTCTGAAACATCGCATTGAAGTTCTACTGCGTCTTTCACTGAAAATAGCTAACGACATGTTTTCATTCTGCAAGTTCTGATGTTCACGTTCCTCTGCAGAACTTTCTGCCTTCTGTTACTCTGCTAAACATGGAGACACTCTGCTGAGAAGGACGAAGGACGTCTGTTCATTCCCTTAGCATTTCAGGGAATGAACAGACATTTGAACAGATGTTTAAACAGATGATTGAACAGATGTTTTCAGACATTTGAACAGATGTTTGAACAGATGTTTTCGGACATTTGAACAGATGTTTGAATGGATGTTTAAACAAATGTTTTAAGAGATGTTTTCAGATATTTGAACAGATGTTTGAGCAGATGTTTAAACAGATGTTTTCAGACCTTTGAACAGATGTTTTAACATATCAGATGTTTTATCAGATGTTTTAACAGACATTTGTACAGATGTTTTATCAGATGTTTTAACAGATGTTTGAACAGATGTTTTAAGAGATGTCTGAACACATGTTTAAACAGATGAACAGATGTTTTCAGACATTTTAACAAATGTTTGAACAGATGTTTAAACAGATGTTTTCACAGACATTTGAACAGGTGTTTGAACAGATGTTTTAAGAGATGTTTTCAGGTGTTTTAACAAATGTTTGAACAAGGTTTAAACAGATGTTTAAACAGATGTTTTCAGACATTTGAACAGATGTTTAAACAGATGTTTTCAGACATCTGAACAGATATTTGAACGATGTTTTAACAGATGTTTCATCAGATGTTTGAACAGATGTTTGAACAGATGTTTTAAGAGATGTTTAAACAGATGATTGAACAGATGTTTTCAGACATTTTAACAAATGTTTGAACAGATGTTTAAACAGATGTTTCACAGACATTTGAACAGATGTTTTATCATGTTTTAACAGATATTTGAACAGATGTTTGAACAGATGTTTAAACAGATGATTGAACAGATGTTTTCAGACATTTTAACAAATGTTTGAACAGATGTTTAAACAGATGTTTTCACAGACATTTGAACAGATGATTTAACAGATGTTTTAAGAGGCATTTTAACAGCTGTTTTAACAGACATTTTAACAGATGTTTAACAGATGTTTGAACAGATGTTTTAAGGGGTGTTTTAACAGATGTTTTAACAGACATTCTAAAAGATGTTTTAAGAGGCATTTTAACAGATGTTTTAAGTGGCGTTTTAACAGATGTTTTAACAGACATTCTAACAGATGTTTTAAGAGGCGTTTTAACAGATGTTTTAACAGACATTCTAACAGATGTTTTAAGAGGCGTTTTAACAGATGTTTTAAGAGACATTTTAACAGATGTTTTAACAGATGTTTTAACAGACATTTCAGCAGATGTTTGAACAGATGTTTAAACAGATGATGTATAAACGAAGGTTTTAATAGATATTTTAACAGATGTTTTCACAGATGTTTGAACAGATGTTTTAAGGGGATTCAGCACAGAGATGTGAGGAGTTTGAGCCGCTGTCTGTTTCCTGTGGAGTCGCTCTTTAGCAGAACGATGTTCATGTTTCATGTACTGTATTTCCATATACATCATACATAATTAAAGGATCAGGACATTATTTAAGCTACTAGATAATGTCTGTTCAGGTGCTGGAATATTTAGCACAAAGTAGTTTGAAATTAGTTTCACTTGCGTCTGGTTTTTGCTTGTATTTTCCACAGCCACCGTTTGCCTGATACTTTGGTCCCTAATTACTATAACATCACCCTGTGGCCTCGTCTGACCCCTGACCCCCACACCGGCCTCTACATCTTCACAGGTAATCGCCTCTCCTCTCCTCTCCTCTCCTGTTGCCTTCCTTTTCTCTCTTATCTAAAACTTTTTAATGTAGTTCTCATTAAAACTATATTAAATGTGATTTTGGGCAGCAGTGACAAATTCTATATGTTAATACTTCAATTATACGCAGATTGAAGCAATAAATTAATTTCACATGCCATGTGTGTCATGTGATAGTTTAGTTAACTGGCCCTCCGATCATGCCACATGAAAAATGCTGATGTAGGTGGCTAGGCTAGAAGGCTCTGGCGTGTCAAAGAATATGCCCAACATGACAAACTCGAAATCTGATTGGTTAAAGTATATGACAATCAACATTTGGTTGGTTAAAGAATATGACAATCAACAACATCGTCCCATTTGCTTGAATAGCAGAGGGGATTCACTCGAGATTCTGCATGCCTCAGGCTAGATTTTTTTACCCGGAGACAGCACAGGGGGAAAATCTGATTGGATAAAAGCTCTAATTTATATGAGCTGCACTGGAAGCAGCGAAACTGAGGGAGAGAGTAGTGATGAAATGATGTTAATAACAAAACTGATGGAAACAAACTTTGTAAAATACATGTAGCATTAATTAAAATATATATTAAATTTTAAAGTCAGAGCTGTGTTCGCATCCTCAACACCAAATCAGACCTGTTTCCAGTGGGTGTTGGACTCCGCCAGGGCTGCCCCTTGTCACCAATCCTGTTTGTGATCTTCATGGACAGGATTTCA
>VXCM01006785.1:0-25253 GCA_014773175.1 Lucifuga dentata | reverse complement strand
CCTTCCTCCTCTCCTTCTTCGACCAACAGTAGCCCAATTTCCACCAGCACCCTGTAGGTCAACATTTCCTGCATTTAATTTGTTTTTTCACACTTGTTGTTTCATTTGTCAAAGTGTTTGGCCAGTCGATTCCCAGAATGCATCGTTCATGAAGGTGTGAATTTGTTTTTTTGGTTCTCCAAGTTTCTTCCCTATACAGTACAACTACTTTCGCTTTTGAGTTGAATATGTGGAGTTTATTTCTTGTGGAGATGTGTTTAGAGTTTTGTTGCTTCAACATCTTATGAGATGAAGTATGACAGGTGAGGAATGCTGATTGAAGCCGCTGGAGCGTTTACAAGCAGTAAATCCATTTACAGTCACATAATCCAGGTCTGTTGCTCGGAACATTCCAATACTGATTTCAATCTGACTATGCTGCAATTTTTGAAAAAGCAAAAATCAACTTATTGCATTAACCAAAGTAGAATCAAAGTTTAAAACTCCATGTAAGACTAGTGTGAACACTGAGGTGAAATCTGGACTTCTGTGAGAAAATAAATGGTCAAAATATCAAAGTAAGAAAAATGTCTCCTGAGCTGTAATTATATTGGATTGTTTCATGCTGCTATTGTTAAAGTTATTGAATATTAGCCTTTCCATCGGAGCCAGCAGGGCCCAGTTGTTAGTGTTTTATTCATTAATTTATTCCATCAGTAAAACACACTGTACCAAACCGCAGTTCACCGTGTGGGATGATTGTTCTTCCAGAAAAAAAATAGGCCAACCTCTTAAAACTGATTAGACTGCAGCAGTTGAGCTTTTAAATATGGGTACAGGAGTGAGTGTGTGTGTGTGTGTGTTTGTTTTCAGACAGTATCTGACACATAACTAAAAAAAGTGAATAACGTTGCATGTGGAACATCATGGAGATTTAAGTTACATCTGTAATAATTTATCCTTATTACACATATGTCATTGCCACCGATGCAGAATGGGTTCCGTTCTGGCTCATGAACCTAATTTGGAACCAGAAAATAGCAGCACCTGCCGTGATGACATTGTGAGTGGACATTGATTCTTTTACCTCCACCAAAGTGGAAAACAATGGAGAAGCTGACTTGTGTCTATAGTTGCTCATGTAACTCTGTTGAATTGAAGTAAATACTTTTAATAAGATGATATAAGTTTTCTGGTAAACAATGTGACTGCCATCTTGTTTTCAGTGATCTACACCTGCTGTTACAAAAAAACAAAGTTCTGCTATTATTTTCATTGATGACTTAATGTTTCTGCTACAAATTGGTGGAAATGCAGGTTAGTTCACTAATGACACCTTGGTTCCAAGGATACTATATGGAACCGGTTCGAGAACCAGAACTTTGGTGGAAAAGCACTAAAAACTGAAGTGTGCTTTCTGCACATACGTTCACACAGACATGAGCTGATGCAGAAACATGCTGAGCAGACTTTGATGAAGATTCTCAGTCATCCAGGCGATAGATATGTTGTATGAAAACTCAGTCAGGCCAACTGGATTCAAGTTTTTAATTCTGAAATGTTTCACCATCCATCCATCCAAATGGCTTAATCAGTCAGAAAAAGTCATTTTCTGACAAACAAACTTAAAGGACAACACCAGTGATTTTACATGTTTAAGCCCAGTAAATACTACTGCATACAGGTTATGTTACTGACAACCATTTTCCAAAACATAAAACATATTTGATGTTTCCTGTTATTTTGCCAAATCTCAGAATCGTTAAGGTAATACACCCACCTTAAAATTCAATGTTTCGCCTGCTAACATGTATGTCCAAATGTAGAAGAGATGGCCATTTTATCTTCTCTGTAAAAGGTACTATATTTCCTGGTGGAGACATACATGTTCTCCGTGTTGGATCAGTTAAATATAGTTACTTTGACAAAAAAATATAATAGGTGTTGTGTCAGTAAGGTAATATTTATGCAGGTTGTATTTCTCGGGCTCAAACATGCCTTTAGCCTTTAAGAGACACAAGTTTAATGAAAAGCATTCCTACAAACCTCCACAAATAGCTCACAGATCTGGTGCAAATTTTTCATTCCTTCAGGCTTTATAGTTTATAGAGTTTTATTTTCTCTGTTTTTTCCATAGTGACCCAGGAGGGACATTCACTATCATGCCTGACTGTATTATACAACATTATTAAGTGCTAACAGGCTGAACTGCCAAATCGATGCTTTTAATTATCAAGTACGTTTGGTGTGCATGTTTCATCTCCATCAGCCGCCGTGTGTGAACCAACTACCGTGTGTTCTATCTGATTGTCATTGAACAAAGACGTTTAACCTGTAATTACTTTCTTACTGCATGTTCATGCATAAAAACAGCAGTTAAAGCAGCTTAAGCAACTTAAGCAGCTCTCTGCTGTGCACGTGGCAGGAGCCTTGATCAGTGAAAAAGCCATTTGTTGATCAGACTGGATGGAAAAGTAAAGAGTCAGACTGAGGGAAACGCTCTCAGGGGCTGTCTGGCCTGTAAACAACACTTACTACAATCAATCTTTCAAAGCACAATCAGCCTGTTAATAAATAACTCTGTTATGAATCGACGCTTTGAGATTCAGCAGGAGGCCAGCAGGCAGGTAACGGTGCGTATGAGGCGAGATGGAGGAGCAAAGAGAGGAGGAAAGGAGTAAACAAAGGGAACACAAAGAGGTGAAACAGGAAGGAGAGGAGAAGAAAAGAATAAGAGTAAAGGGATGACATCAAATAACACGAGGGAAATGTGGAGAGAAAGAGGAGAGGAGTTGAACCCAAGGAAGGGCAAAGGAAAGTCAAAAGGAGGACAAAATGCAGAGGGAGGAAGCAGTGGAGGAAGGAAAATGAGAAAAATAAACTCATTCGACAGAAAAAAAACGACAATATGAGATAATCAATATGTTAACAATTAGCATTTTAATGAATCAGCAGGAGGTACAATGCTCCAAAAAGGCAAAGAAAGAAAATAGGGAAGGAAAGGAAAGAGGAAAGGAAATCAAGAAAGGAAAGATGAGGGAGGGGGAGATGAAGGAAAGGGAAATTGGAGAGGACACAAGGAAGGAAGGGAAATAAGAGTAGGACAGAAGGAAGTAGACGGGGAGATCATAGTTGATGAGGAGAAGGGAAAAGAGGAGGACATGGAGAGGAAGGAAAAGGAAAGTGCAGAGAGAAGAAGAAATTACATGATAGAGGAGAAAAGGTGTAGATAATTAATGAGAAGCTGGTAAAATGTGAAAGGGTTGAAGAGAATGAGGGGTAAGATGAAGGAGCAAAATGTGACTGGAGAAAAGAGGAGGAGAGATGAAGGAAAAAATGGAGAGAGAATGAATAAAATGACAAAAAGCATTAGAGGAATGAAGGAATACTGCAGGAAAAAGATAAAGAGTGAAGCATTGCTTTGCGTATCTGAACAGTGATAAAACAGGAGTTTGTTATGCAGCGCTGGACTGGGAGAGGAGGAGGAGGAGGAGGAGGAGGAGGAAGAGGCCAGAATCAAGCTGTTATGATGATGAAGGGATGGGGTGGAAAAACCAATCACAGCTGGCCATCTCCCAATGCTAGAGAGGAGAGAAAAATAGCTATTTCCTTCAGAAACATCAATTCTGTCACACACACACACACACACACGCATGCACACACACCACATTATGACAGCTTTACACCTTTACATTGCAGACAGCTTCACCATCTAAAAGGTTTTCCCACCACTGGCCAAAGAAACATCAGAGTGGATAATTGTACATTTAAACTGCAGAAACAGCAGACTGGGGTCAACACACACACACACACACACACACTTTCAGGAATGTGCGAAATGTGAAATGTTTGCATCATGCTCAGCAGTTTTATTGGCTGGTGTTTGTCTGTCAATACAGTGCGTCTGCATAAAGTGACCGCTGAACAGCCTCTGTTTTATTACGTGTGTGTGTGTGTGTGTGTGTGTGTGTATAGACAAAAGGCAGACAACTGGGTTTTCTCTTGCTCTGTTGTATTTATTGTGTATTATACAGTGGTGGCAGAAGTCCTAAAATCATTTCAGCAAAAGCCCAATACCACAGTTTAAAATTTGCTGATTTAACACAAATTTTGCTTCGACAGCAGATGAAACCGTATAAATCGTGACTCTGCGATATGAAACAGCTCATTAACACACTGATCTTCCTTGGCTTTTACCTGCAACGCACCCAGAGGTGGGTAGAGTAGCCAGAAACTGTACTCAAACGTATTGTTACTTTATGATAATAGCAACTCAAGAATAAGTAAGAGTAGTCACCAAAATAATGACGAGTGAGAGAAAGAAAGTATCTATTAAAAATATTACTTGAGTAGTGAGTAACTTTGGTCAAGCTTATTCTTTCAAATAATCAACAAGCTATAAAGTGGAAAAAAAAGGGGGAAAAAAAATGCAAAGTAGCCATATGTACCTTGTAATACAATCCAAATCATATCATATAAAGAAACAGTAGACAGTAATAAATCAAATATTACCACATAACAAATTATGACAATTCTGGCCTGGCCCCAAGACGTTCATGAATTTACTCAGAATAAAACAGGAAAATTTGCGTTAGCATTAGCAGGAGCAGCTAGTTAAGTAGCTAATGTTGCAGCTTACCGCCACGTTTCATGATGAGGTCTTAGAAGCCGAAATGTCCAACATCTTTAGGTAGACAAAGACGGCAACACGTTATGTAGCTGTTGGTTTTACTAGACTTTGGGGCGGGGGTNGGGGGTGGGGATAATTTTCTTGGTACTTAGACGAAAAATGGATTCTAAAAAGAGAATCCATTTTTTGTCTAAGCGCCAAGAAAATTATGAAAGAAAAAAATCGCTTTTGCTTAGTTTAAGTTCATTTTAATTCATATTATATTATATGCAAAGGCACCAGCTGGCCCACCTATCNTGCTTAGTTTAAGTTCATTTTAATTCATATTATATTATATGCAAAGGCACCAGCTGGCCCACCTATCAAGCCGTTGTCAAAAAAAGTAGAGTTTAGTGAACACCTCATATCTGCAGTTTGTGAGATTTTCGTGTTCTCAGATCAGACGAAGAAGAGGAAGGAAAGGAGATGAAGGAAAGATGAAGTACAGAAAGAATGACTTTACCTGGGAAACAAGGAGGAAAGAAGCAAGGACAGAAAGGAGGAGGAAAAGATGGAAGGAACAACATTAGGAAAGAAGGAAGGATGAAGAAAAACAAAAAGACAAATGGAAGAAAAAGGGAGGATTGAAACAGGAGGATGAAAATAAAGATGAAAGTATTGAAAGTCAAGAAAAGGATGTTAGGTAGGGAAGAAAGGAGAAAGAAGTAGGAAAGTTAAGCAAATGCAGACTTAAATAAGGATACAATAAGAGAATGAAGGAATACAAGGAATTGAAGAAGAAAGACAGGGGAAGAGGAGTGAGTACAGGAAAGATATTTGTCATATTTTATGAGTTTTATCTCTTGTGTAATGTAAAATCTGAATTTGCAAAGAAACTAGTACCTACAGTGCAATAAAAAGTGCAATATTTCCCTCTGAAAAGTCGTAGAGGAAAAGTAGAAAATCTTCCAAAATGGATCGACTAGAACCTCAAATTTACAACTAAATGCAGAGTAAATGTACTTAATAATTACTCCTGTGTGTGTGTGTGTGTGTGTGTGTGTGTGTGTGTACTCACACATCTCCCCTGACGTTTTGGCTGCTGTTTGGCATGACAGTTTCGTCTGGATTCCACCAGCTCATCTCTAACTGCTTCCTCTGGGGAGAGAGTGGAAGACTCCCTTTCCTGGCCCTAAACAGAAAAGAGGAAATTGATCTTTTAGTGTGCTTCCTCCCAAGACATTCACACAAACACACACTCACACCTATTCTGTAGTTATTGTTGTTGGAGTTTTCTCGAGGTGTATGAGGCATAACACAGGGCTGAACAGGTTGTTTACTTTAGCCCATTTGTCACCTTAAAGCTGCACTGTAAAACATTCTTCATCGGCCAGGATGACAAAGTTTGGATTCTAAAACTCTTCACATTGTTCATTAGGAGCATTATTCAGCATATAAAAATGACCACAGAAAGGCTTTTCTGTCTGCAGAGAGCTACTTCACAACAAGTTTGAAATATTAGATCACTTCTAAAAAATTCTTGTACTGGCTTTAAAGGACCCTACTAGTGATTTTTGCATGTTTAAGCCCAGTAAATACCACCTGCAAACATGTGACACTACTGTCAGCTATTTTCCACTGATTCAAAAGGCATCCTGGGAAATGCAGAGATGGTGAAAAATTGGCGGGAAAAAAAAAGGTAAATTGCAATGCTTTATTAAAAATGAATTCCTCAAACACTGGAGATTCTTAACGTATAAGTGTGAGCATTTCCGAAGTTACAAATACACTGCAGGCCAGAAACCCCCAGATTTTGCATGACCAGACTGTGTAGCAAGTTAATCCCAACATTATGTGGGAGAAGGCAGACAGCAGCTATTGAATAGAATGTTAAAACACATAAGCAAGGGAGTTTGGGCAANGGGAGAAGGCAGACAGCAGCTATTGAATAGAATGTTAAAACACATAAGCAAGGGAGTTTGGGCAAGGGAGTAGGTAGGGAAGAAAGGAGTGCTAGTGCACTAATACAGACATGGGTGTGCCTTCATTAAAAATCATTTCTTAAGCCATAGTGGCTACATAATGTGCTGTTGTTGACAAATTCTNTCATTAAAAATCATTTCTTAAGCCATAGTGGCTACATAATGTGCTGTTGTTGACAAATTCTTCTTGAGAACTAATTAGTTACATTTATTTTATACATTTTTTTCATTTCCTGTATAATCAATTGTAAAATAGTGTATTGATGATTTTTTTTTTTTTTTTTTNTTTTTTTTTTTTTTTTTTTAAGTCTGAGGATGGCCTCAAACTTCTGGCCTGTTGTGTACGTTTCTCATCCCAGAAGCCTTTTGTGCATTTTGCTGTGACTGAGGAATAAGCACGGCATTCAAATAAACCACAATACTGTCAAAGGCGGAACAAATCACATTTCCCAGGTAGAAATGTGTGTCACTGTGGGATTATGAATACAGACCAGCACTGAAAGCAATATGAGCCTCCCCAGAGAGAACACACCTTATTGTATGTTATAGTATTGTTGAAGCGTGGCTCATTCCTAAAGCCAAACAATACGACACATCAGGGAGTGCAGTTTATGTGCTGCTATAAAGCATACTGCCCTTTACAAGTGGATATTTGCAAAATTATTATTATTTTTTAATTTAGCCTATATTTTTGGTAGTAAACTCAAAGCTCTTCACCATGCATGCTAAAAACACATTTAAACTCCTCTGTACTGCACTGTAATATTGAGAAAAAGATTTATTGACCTTTTATTTTGAGAGAAATTTTGGAGATTTCTCTGTAAAGTCTCAATCTTTGGCCATTGGGGGACCTGCATCTTACCATTCTTTTACACTGGCCGTAATATTCCTCAACAAGTCAAATTTATATAGGTGAGACGTTTCCAGTGGAGAGTTTGTGTACATGTGCTTTGTTGTAAATATTTATGATTATGACTTGTTGCTTATCTTTCAGTAACAACAGAGACGTGATATATCTCAACTTTCCTTCTTTAAAGGTTACTTTGCTGCATTCGACAGACCTCGGAAGTCGAATTTTTCCCAGTTGGAAGTTCCAACCTGCAATCTCAAACCGTTCCAGCAAAATGTAATCAAAAAAGCATGGCTGAATACCAATAAATACTGTAAAATTAATTAAACTGAGTAATAAATGCTAACTAAAGTAACATTAAACTACAGGACTGTTTGGTTGTGTTGTTTTACAATGATATTAATTACTGTGGGTATTAAACTTTGTGCAGAGAAGTAATATTATGAAATTATTTACACTTATGTATCAATGGCAAACAGTTATTATCCAAAATAGAGAGTTAACTTGGTGATATATTTTGACCTTTTTCTTTCAATTTCATGCAAGAAAAAATACTTTATTCACCTTTTAGCTGATCATTTCCATTCACAAAGCTTGCTGAGTGACGTCATATTCATGAAGTTGGGGTAGATAATTTTGGTCTAAGTTTCCCAGCTGGAGCTCCGACTTCAAGTGCCATTCCAACGTATTTTTCCAAGTAAAAATTTGGAAAAATCTGAGTTCCGAGGTCTGTCGAACACAGCATTAGAAACCAAAATATACTGTGCAAACTCCAACCTTAAACTAAACTCTTCAAGTTCAACTTTTAAATGTTAATAGAGTAGCTGCTGTTGCCAAATGGTTAATACTTGACATTAAAATATCCTCACATATGCATACATGCACAAGACAGCTGTCATATGGATCCTGCAGTCATTTGAAGCGTTGGTTGTGCACGTCCTCTGAAATTAACACTACACGTTTGCAAGATGCAGCACCTACAAAAATTGTAGGGGTGGTAATGTCAACTTTTCTCATGTCAGCACATCAACTACTTAAACCTTTGATACTCAGATTAAGGCACAAAATTGATATTTTTAAACACTATGTAAACACCATAATTAGACTAAAAACATTTAAAATTGGAGTAAACTTACTCTTTGTAACAGAACTAGATTATGCACTTGTAGATCAATTCATTCAGGCATGTTAATATTGTTGGAGTAAATCACCTTTGCATGCGTTTCCTCAGCTGGCGGAGTTTCCTCATACTCTGCTTCTGCAACATGTCATTATGTTCAGTGATGCTCAGAATATTACAAATTCCGTCCATGTATACATCTTATATATGACTCACTCGCATTCTTTCCCTAGTCACAGTACAGGGCAAAATAATCAGAGTGTACATGTATATGTACTGAGTGACAACTAGGGATGATTTATGTTTTAAGCACCACATTACCCCCGGTGGGTTTAGTATTTAATCCTCCAGATTGACATAAATTATACAACTGTTTATGTGATCGGCACAGCTCCCATAGCAAATGCGGGCAGGCATGTATGTGTCATAACATTAAATATAAATCTGGTCTTACAGTCATGTTCTGTAACATATCTCGTGGCTGCGTTGTCTGTGGTTGGCCCTTTTTCTGCATCTGTGGGTGAATAAATTAGTGTTTAATCCTGTGTTTGTGTTCGTATGATGGATTTCTCTGTGTGATTGTTGAACATGAGTTTATTCAGACGGCTTTAGAAATATCCTTCTTATTCCATCATGGGGGCGGGGGGGTGNGGGGGGGGTGTATTTGCTTTCAAGAACAAAGCAAATAGAGAGATAAATCAGTGCTCTTATACATTTCTCAACACATGCAGTACATTGGAATAAGTCTTACAGAGGACTGAATTTGCAACCTAAAGCATCTTATTTAACAATTTTATTGAGTTTGCAGTTTACAGACAAGGTGTTAAGTGCCTCGTTCAGGAACAGAAACACTGACAGGCAACAGACACAAATAAAAATCCATCGGATATGCAGCTATCAATATGTTACTAAGGGTGAGCATTTTGTAAGTGCTTTGATTCAGCAGAGCTGAATAAGACCTATTAGGAATGTGTTGGGCAGTGTGTGGCATTGTGTCGGCTTTTGTGTGTTTTGTTGCTGATAAGGCAGCTGTGTCACTGCACTCTGCTGCTTTGTTCCACTGATAAGAAGCAACGGAGGGAGACATTTTCCTCAGCAGGAGATAGAGATGCTATCGTCGAGGACTCGGGCGGGAGGGAGGCAGTGAGTGTGTTAGGTGAGAAGAGTAGATGGGTGTGTGCAGGAATAGATGTGTGAGCAGTGCGCGTGTTTATATGCTCTCCAAGGATGTGCGTGATGGATGATACTGAAAAACAACTGTGGTGGGTAAGAGATAGGTGTGGAGAGTGTGTTTGTGTGTAGATGGAGTTTTAACTATACTGCTTAGCTTCAGGAAGGGCAATGTTTTCTGTACATCTGTCTGTCCATGGATTGAAGCTGAAAACAAAATTTGGTGCAGATATTAACGACCCACAGAAGATAATTTCAACTAATTTTGAGGATGTTGAGGCCATCATTTAAGGTATACATTGGTAAACTGTTGCATCTGTGTACAGTCAGTATGTGCTCTCATAGTTATGCAGGTAAAGATAATCATTTGTATTTGGAAACTTAGTATCCAACCAACGCACTTAAATTTGTAGATAGGTGGGACTTTGACAAGGAAGAGTTGAGGCATGTTAAGGCAGATCTGGGTACAGGATTTTTTTTCACTCTCTAACATTGGAAGACAGGGCATTTGTAGACATTTTTGCCTATTTCTTAACTAAGGCCATTTTCAGATCTGTAGATTGTTTGCTTTGGTCTGAATCAGGGACTAAATTGTTCCAAACCTGCATTTACCACTTGGTTTGGTTCAGTTTCACACAGGAAAACATCCAATCAGACCGACATATATCAGCAGCAGTCATGTGAAAACACTCTCTCTGCTCATTGGTCTGAAATGTCTGGAGGCAGGAGAAAGAAAATCAAAACAGGAAAAAGTTTACTATGCTGGGAAAACTACCATGCATACTGGACTATAAGCCCATCCTCCAATTTTGACCTGCAAATTTAGCCTTTTACAGAAACCCGCATATAAGCCGACACCCCCAGAGTTGCTCCATCAATTTATTTGTTTAGCAAATTACCTTTTTTTTCTGGGTATCCTCATAGAATTCCTGTGATTTTCCGAAAATAATCCACTTACCAGTACCGGTAAACAGCTGATTATGTAACTAACATTAGCTGACATGAAGTTTTCCGGACTCCTCTTCCTCTCTGAATCGCCAAAAAGTTCAACGATGCAATGATGAAGGTAAGGAAAGCTTTACAAATGAGCTTTAATTATCATGGCGCTTATTTAGCATATTTAGCTGTGTAATTATGGTGAGTTTTTGTTAAGAATCTCACCCGTTACGTGTTTTCAGTAATTATCCTGTACCTGAGTCGATGCGGGTCTGTCTATGTGCTGGAACATTCAGCGATATGGAGTTTTAGAATTCCCTCAGCTGACCCCCTGATGTTGTTCCATCAATTTATTTGTTTAGCAAATTACCTGTTTTCCTGAGTATTGTCATAGATTCCTCTGATTTTCTGAAAATAATCCATGTACGGGTCGTGGCTGTTTTAAAAGTTCACCGCTTTAACGGGGCTTCTCTTCCTGACGCACACCGGAATGATAACATCGCGTTCTTGTTCTTTTCGTGGATTATTTATTTTCAAACTCAAAACAACAACACATGAGGTGAGGTGAGGTAAAGTAAATAACTATACCGCTGCCCCGTTCCTCCAGCTGAGTGTCTATAGATCCTCCGTGACGCGCCGGTACGTATCATAGCCGGATCATAGCGGCACTTCATGGAGCGGCTCTGACCAATTAGCATATTAAAACATAATAACTTATTTGATTTCACTTTTCCCAAATTAAATATTTTAAACATTTGATAATTAACCAAGACATGGCTCTAACACCGGTACCGGTAAACATGATATTTATTTCAGCAGCTGATTATACGTTAGCTCTTACTGGCCTCTGCAAAATGTGCTTAATAAGATGTTTTGTCAGGAAATATCGCATTATAAGGTATGATCTAAACTATTTTCCAGGGGTAGTGGTAATTGGTAGTATTTCCACACGTGGAAATTTCGATCTGATTTGAATTACTGACTATAAGCTGACATTTGGTGAAAAAAACTTGGCTAATAGTTTAGTATATAAGGTAAATAACATGGAACAAAGATAGAATTGGGATACTTTCCTAATCATAGTCATCATTTGTTCCATATACCAAGAAAACTATGACAGCAGAAGCTGAATTTGACTTCAAGACAACCAGGTTGCTTCACATGATGTGAAGAAGACGTGCTGCCTTCAAATACTGAACAGGAGAATGGAGCAACATACTGAGAACATACAACCACACACTAACCTTCAACATGTTCATCTGAATACATGTTAGCTAATATTGATGTGTTACCACCTTTTCACATCATCCATTTGATTTGTTAAAGAAAAGTGTAGTTTACTTAACGTTAACCATGTGCGCCAAGTCCTCTCCGGTTCTAGATCAATCATTAGGTCAACAGATCAACAGATTGATTCAGTAGTTGGTTCAGAAATAGTGAGGCTCATGTTCAGACAGAGTTGACATGGAAATGGACCACGACCGTCTCTTCAAAATTGTCTCATTGTGGTTGTTGTGGTTCACAGTCGGGTGCAATTGCTGTTTCAGACCTGCACAAACAAACCATACCAAGGAGGGAAACCCCAGCCCAATTGAACCGGATCAAACCACATGGGTGTGAAACACCCTAAGACACCAATCTTTATGAAAAAAATTCAGGCATATTTATCCTGTGATGGACTATCAACAAGTGCAATTTAGGCCTAGATCCAGATATTAATTTGGATCTGGTGAATTTTTTTTCCACAGACAGCAGTCACATTTATGGCAGATTTCTTCCATTTTGATCGAGACATTTTATATTTTCTATATTATTGCATACAGAGAAAGTGTATGTTGGCCGATTGGCACAAAGTTTGAAGAACACACATCAAATCCTGCATGTAGCCGAGGCATTCATATGTTTATTCTCTCAAAAAAGTGACCATCCAGTGTGTTGGTAACAGTATCGATCAGTCCACCAAGATGGATTCAAATAATGGAAAGAGAGCAGAGAGGGAAAACAGAGAAAGATTGTTTCTCATTTGTGTTATTGATGATCTGATTGTGCTGCCTGGCCTAATCAGAGTATCATTTCAAAGTCTGTTTGTTCTTGTCGGTTGGAAATCAATGGCAAACGCTCAGATCTTCTGCCTCCAGTTGTCTCTTTATTTCTCTTCCTGTTTTCTCTACATCTCTCTCTCTCTCTCTCTCTCTCTCTCTCTGTCTCTGTATGTCTATCTTCTATTANGTTGTCTCTTTATTTCTCTTCCTGTTTTCTCTACATCTCTCTCTCTCTCTCTCTCTCTCTCTGTCTCTGTATGTCTATCTTCTATTAAAGTGCTAATCTAATACTGTGTTTACTCCTCCCTTTTCTTTTGTATATTTTCATTCCAGAGGCAAGTTATTTTCCTTCTCCTTTTAATTACACCTTTTTTTTTTCTATCTGCTGCATTAACTTTTCCTTATAAATATGGTGCAGTGTAATCTGAGCCCACACCATTTATTGTTGCATTGTTGATTCTACGATTTCACTTTGATGGCATGTTTCTGGACTTGAGATCCTCTTACAAGATCAGTTGCTGTTTTTATTTTTTCCTGTGTTGTTTCTTTATTCTTTGTCTTTTTGTAATTTCCTGCTTCCTGACCTATTGCTCCTGTTGAACAATGGGTCATTTGAGGAGAAAGATCAGCAGCTGAGTTGCATCATTTCCCTGTTTAATTTAATTACCTGGAAATAATTGTTTAATTGCCATTAGAATACATGTCTAAATTTTCTGAAGAAAATGTCATGTGTGCTTACGTCTTGTCCTGGACTTCCTGCGTGTGGTCCCAAAAGTGTTTCAGTTTTTGTTCTGGATGGTTGTTGTTGTTACTATGATGTTTGGGGAGGTTGCTATGGTGTTTGGTTCATTGTTAGAGTTTGTATATGTAAAGCTGTGTGTGTGTGTGTGTGTGTGTGTGTGNGTGTGTGTGTGTGTGTGTGAAAAGCTGCAGGACTAGTTATATAATCAAATTGGGTATGGAAGAAGAAGAATATTAAGTATCCAGCATTCAGTACAAACACATTTGAATTTAGCCTAGTTTATGCTTAACGTGGACGCAGAGTGGACATAAACGCAGACATCTCCTCAACAGACCATCCACATGTTCTGGCATTCATGCTTTTCACGCATTCTGCAACCGGCCATTATGGACGCAATTCTGTCATGTTTTCTGTGAGACTACTGTCACGTCTGCAGCCGCATTAAGCATAAACAAAGCTTTAGGCTGTCATAATTTTGCTGCAGCCAAATTGGGGGCCCCACACTCAAAATCTGCTTAGGGATTCTAAAATGCTAGGGGTTCTGTGTGTGTGTGTGTGTGTGTGTGTGTGTGTGTGTGTGTGTGTGTGTGTGCGCGTTTAGATGTGTAGGTTGATTGAAGTTGACATTAACAGACAGCCCTCCCAGTCTGAGATGAATGAGAAGTCAGATTGGTGTGAAATTGATGAAGTGGCCTAATGCTCGTTAGGAAGGTGCCGATAGGCTGATGGATGCGCTGTGATTTTAAGGCGGCGCACCTGTAGTGATGAATGGAAGTATATTTTTTTTAAGGCGGCACCTCTCTCTTCTTGCTCTCCCTCTCCTGTGACAAACAAGACCCCTGCTGTTTATTTAATTAATTGTGTGATTTAATAAGGGTGGCCTCATTAAAACAAACCAGCAATATGTGTGTGATTGATGATGATTCCTCGTTAGCACAACAAGAAGCTATTGGCTTCATCTGACTTGTTTATTGATTGGCTAAAAAGCTTCTCCTTGTAAAGTTTTTTTTTTTTTTTTTNTTTTTTTTTTTTTTTTTGTCCAATCAGAATCATTGTCACGCATACCAATCTGTGTTGAACTTCACAGAAGTGAAGATTCACTTATATTCTATAACAAAACAACAATTCTGTCAACTTTATCAAAGTTATGAGCCAAACCATGAGATGCTGCAGAGATATTTTGCTCAAATGAACAGAGAGAAAAGTTTTCTCCCTCCTTCTCTTACTCAACAATTTTCTCTGTTTCACTGTTGCTCAAATTCCAACACCTCTCTTTTATTAGTCTCAAGCTACATCTCTCTCTCTCTCTCTCTCTCTCTCTCTCTCCTCCGGCCGCTCTCTTTTCCAATTACTTATTAGTAACCTCTGAGGATCTTATAGATGCTACAGATGAAGAATTACCCTTGTTGCTAAGTTTCCTGCTAAATGTCACATGGCATCTAGATTGGTCTGCTGTCCATTACACACATACTCACACACACGCACACCTATACAGCACGCAGGCACACATGCTTGAACACACCTACCCAAAGGAACCATTCCTAACAAGACCATCTGGCTCCGATGGTAACTCTGGGATTTTTAAAGTCTGCGGTTGTCATGGTGACATCCAGGTCTGACTGATTCGATCCCTGTCTGGCTTTCATATGTTCTGTGCACTAATGCTCCTGTTCTTTCAGAGTCTGTTTACCCTTCTTTTGCCTGCTGCTCACCTTTTTTCTCATGTCTACCTGGTCACCGTGATCCTCACACTGGCTGCTCATCACCTCATCTGAGCCTCTGCAGAAATTCCTGCCTTCCTCCCCCACCAGTTGCTAGATTCAGGTTACCCCACGAGCTCTTCTTGTATTCGACTGGGTTTTTTTGTACTCTGCCTAGTCTAGGACTTTCAAGCCCCTGTTGGATTTCCCCACCAGAACACTGCCCCCGGGCTTTCTCCTTGTATTATTTTGTTTGTGAACTGAAGTAAAGACAGTTTAAACGGTGATTGTGCTCTCCAAGTCTGCTTTTGGGTCCCCATTTGCAATCCTCACAGTGGTGTTTGAGTGTGATGGTTGAGAAGTAGAGTCCAGAAGTGAGTGTTTGGTCTCAATTCAAACTCATTTTTATTTAAAACGTACAAAACTACACAATGCCGCAGTATGCTTCATCTGACCTGGCCTGTCCCACTTGGTGGGAGACTGTGTTGGCAAGCTGAGTTTATACTTTTGCAGAATGCCTCACACCTTCAGTGTGGGGCATTCTGAGGCAAAAACCCACTGTCATTGAGAGGGGAGGGGGTGGTGTGTGTGTGTGTGTGTGTGTGTGTGTGTGTGTGTTGTGGTGTGTGTATCTTTGTTCTGTAATTTCAATATGATGTATACAAACAGGGAAAACAAAACCCACTTTCATTTTAGGATAGATAAGGAGTTATTAACAGGGATTCTCTGTTTTTGTATGTTGTGATTTCCACTTGATTATAAATGGGGATAGCAGGGCATAGTTTCACTTTCAATTTTCTCCATGGAGCATGGACACAGTGACTGAAAAAAGAGAGCTTGAGAAAGAAAACAATACCTTTCCCACACCTGGCCAATCAGTGTGTGAAGTGGGCGTGCCTGGTGGAATGGCTGAGTCAGAAAGTTACAAATTTTATTGGATGTAAACTCCTTTTTAATTTCTCTGTAAAAGCCATCTTCTCCTGGGACTGTATGATAGAGATATACATTTTCTTCTGTGCAACTCTGTGTTGGATTGGTTAAATTAAGTAACTTAAAAAAAAAGAACATTTTGTTTGCTGTGATGGATTACTTCTTTGAAGCATGTTTCAAGTCTCTACAGGTACCAATGTCAGTGTGGAAGGTAGGAAAATCAATTCTAAAATGTAATGCTCCAGTTTTAGAAAATTTTAGAAAACGCTTGTCAGTATGATTGTATTTTATTGGGCTCAAACATGGAAAAACCACCGGTAAGCTCCTTTAAAGCCTCCTCCAAACTGTGAGTCAACACATTATCCAACCTCTGTATGGCAGATTTCTGATCTCCTTGTAACTTAATAGAAATAGAATATACAAATTCCTTGTTCATGCAATAGATCAGATCTAAGATGCAGAAATACTGAAATAAGATTTATCTGTGTAAATCTTGCTGTCTGAAGTAGAGTTGACCAGGAGAAAATTTGCTGTTATTAGTATCTGACTTTCCAGCCCTCTGAGGCTTCAACTGATATGAAAATCTCAGACTCTCATTCAGCAGACTAAATTTAGCCTCTCACCCTGGGATGTAAGCTTATTATAGAAAACTGGCAACACAGAGAGAAACCTGAGCAAGCACTGATGGGGAAGAGAAAAGTCCCCATCTGAGCACACAGGAACTTTATTAAATTATAATTAAGCCTGCTGTCACGATTTAAACAGCATGTTTTAAGAACTGTTCATGAGCTCCTGTATTTAGTATCTCACTTTAGGTGTATCAAATTACAGCAGTAGCAAGTGATTTCACGTCCACAGTTTTAAATAAAGTTATATGGTCCTAGGGCCCTCCTTTGGTGGACAAAATATATGTATGACCCTTAAAAAGACCCATTTTGCATTTCCAAATGTTATTGGGGCATTTTCAGAACTAACAGCAAAGTCACAGATGCCCTCAGACAGAAATAAATGAATAAAGTGGACCTTCCTGCCGTAAGGTAAAAATAACATTTCCAGATAAAGCGACAGCCCTGCAGCCCAAAATTCAGTCTACATGAATCACAGTTACTTGTGTTTAATTCCCCCAAACTTCCCAGGCACGCATGCTGATCCAATCAAATCCAAGGGGAACAGAATCAGCTGAGTCATTATAAAAAATAGACTTTTTCTTTTGTAGCTTCAATACTCAGAATTTTTAAAAAAAATCAATTTTTTCCTGTTTAAAACAGAGTTTGACAGTGGTGCTGCTTTTCTGGCTTGTTTGTTGTGTCTTCACATGACTTTAGAGAAGATAACGAGAGAGAAAAAGAGAGAGAGAGAGAGAGGCGTTTCTGCTGCTAATGAGCCAGGAAAAACTGCAGTTACATGTGTGCGTGTGCGCGCATTCCTGAGTATCAATATGTTTGTCTGTGTTTCCGTGCATTGCAACACTTTAACTATCCCATTTAAAACAAAAGCTAAGGGAGTTCCAGAAGGTTGCAGTGTGCTTCCTATGACATGCCTGTCAGAAGGTAGTGGAAACCCCTTTTGGTCAAATCAGTGGTCTGTACAAAAAGTGTGTAACTTTCCAAAAAATGTGTAACTTTCCGACTCCACCAGTTCCCCAGCTACGCCCGCTTCATGCATTGAATGGTGTGGTGAGGTGTGACGGTGGGGAGGGTTTTAATTTCTCTCTCAAGCTCTCTTTTTCTTCTTTCTGTCACTGTGTTTGCACTCCATGGAAAGAACTGAAAGTGAAACTGTTCCCCGTTATCCCCATTTACACTCCAGTTTATAATCAAGTGGAAATAAAAAAAATACACAGAAGACACAGAATCTGTGTTCATAAGCCCTCTCCTCTCCTAAAGTGAAAGAGTGTATTGTTTTAGCCATTTGTATGATTAATCATTTTGAGATTACTAAGACAAGGATATGCGTGCATACACCCACCCACACACACACAGAGTACTGCAGGTTGGCAGCAGTACACAGAGGGTTGAGGATCAGTGTTTAGTCCAGACTGACCTTTAGTTTGGCACCTTCCCTCTCCTGCTAATCCCTTCATCTCTCTCTCTCTCTCTCTTCTCTGTGTGACAGCAACAGTATGTTTTTGTTAGACAATCATTTTTTTCTTTTCTTTTTCTGCACTAAACGATGTTACTGTAATATGGAATCTTCATATTTGCCCAAAATGTTGGCCCCTTCCATCGCTGGATGTGGTAGCAGTACTACAGTTAGAAGAAATCAAAATTCTCCTTTACAAGTAAAGGTTGTAGTAGTAAAGTGAACTGGAGTATCCAAATTAAAAGGAAGTAATGAAGAAGTATAGACTTTAGTTTTGATGTTGGGTAAAAACTTCATATATCGAGGTTAGAGGATTTTCATGCTCTAAGATGAGATGATGCAGTAAAGAAAGGAAATGAGGAGGAATCAATTTTTCATTTTCATACTGTACAAATTGAATGGAAACCAATACTGCTCAGAAAGTAAATTTAAAAAAATAAAAATCTAAAATGTTGTAGTATGCTTTGGAATACAGGCACAACTATAAAGAATATATGGTTTGTTGTAACTTTAACAGTGTAGTCATGCTAACTTAACCTTATCCTTACTCTGTAAGAAAAAAGTACAACGGCAGTGAACACAACATTCATATGTTCAATAAAACTTTGTATTCAATATATATATTCAATGTTTGACATTTGTACAATCACTATGGTATTATGATTGCTCCAAAAAAAAAATCCTATTAATGCAAAATTAACATAATTGCATTAACAAATTCATTGTAGAAAATATTTGATTTACAGGTAAAGTCAATGTAAAGTCCTCACAAGAATAGGAATGTAAGGATGTGTGTTCTGTATATGTGTGCGTGTGTGTTCGTCTGTGTTCGTGTGTGTGTGTGTGTGCGTGTGTGTGTGCGCTATTGTATGTGTGTATTTGTTGTCATCTACATGTCCCCTGAGATTTCAGGGCATGTGAGTGGCCTAAGGCAGGCTCAGTCTAAACCCAGAGATCTACCATCAGCCTTGTCTGTCATGCTGTCCCCGGCTCCATCTAATCACTGGAGCTCCAATGACTCAGCACTGTAGCCCCGGGCCAGTCTATGCACCAGTCTCTGCAATATTCTGTTGTCATTGACTGTAGACGGCTGACTGATTGGTGTGCACTCTAGCCTCTGGGTATACTGTGTGTGTGTGTGTGTGTGTGTGTGTGTGTGTGTGTGTGTACTGTCTGACTTAAGTAACTATAAACAAGGATTAGGTGTAAAACATATTTGAGCATCAAAAAATAGAATTTTGGTTCTGTCAGATTGAAGAAGTACAGGAACAAAGAAAGAAAAAGACTGAAGGGGGAAAAATGAAGTTAAGGAGAAGTAGGGAGGAAAGAGAAATAGAATGGAATGATAAGTAAGGAAAGAAAGAAAAGGAAGAAGTGCTGGTTTAAATCCTGGTTGTTTTCCTGCTTTCAGAGGAGTTTGAAGGAATAAATGCTCCTCTCCAGGTTCAACATGTTCTCTAAAACTCTTCAGATGAAGTCAGTCAAAGAGCTGCAGATAGAACTGTGTGTGTGTGTGTATGTGTGTGTATAATGTTACATTGAGTGCAGATGAATAGATGAGGCATGTATTAATTTAGATATTGAATCATCACAGGCTTCATGTCGTATGCTAATAAATGCACGTTTTCTCACCAATGATTGCAGCGCAAACACACAGGAACAGCAGGAAGCTGAGGAACAAATGGGATTACTGAACCAAAGCTCTTCTCATTTCCTATTTCTAATCACCTTTCAGCTTCTTTTCTGGTTTTGTCTCTATAAATTTTCTTTAGATCAGTCTAAGTAAGCTGTTTTGGAATGAATAGAAGATATCCAACATTTCAGAGAACAACAAATCATTTATTAGCCTAACAGACCACATAGTGACCTGAAGAAACCTTGTGGGTTTATAATACGTAATGACACACACATTAATTGAACTGAACACACTTGTAATGTGCATTTGCTACACTTTGATCTGTTATCGGTATCCTGTCTAGTCAATAAGAACCACTCTCTAACCAAAAACTCTGACTCTGGACTAAACTTGGACTCTGACTCCCATATTTTATCAAATTACTGTACTTGTTATACTCTTTAACATTGATTATTAAGTTTTGTTCAGATTCAGTCAAGGTGTGCAAGCTACACAATATAAAAATATATTCAGAAAACTTTTTTTTGTTATGGCAGTATTTTCGATTTATGCAGCATCATTGAGTCCTGTCTCTCGATCCCCTGCTGTATCTGCTGAGGCCCCCCAGGGTCCATGAGCCCCCTGTTGAAAAGCCAGAGAGAGAAAGAGAGAGAGAGAGAGAGAGCTGGGAGACAAAGAGATATAAATAGAGAGTAAAGTGGGAATGGAGTGTATGAGTGAAGAAGAGAGAGAGAGAGAGAGAGATGGCAGCAATCATCAGCTCCCTCAATTAACCCTCCACCAACTCCAGCCAACCCCCTTTTGGCTCGACCCTGAGGAGACCAGAAAAGCAAATGCATGTACAGCCAGAGTCTCAGCCACTATTACACTTTCACTTTGTCTATAAAACATACACACACACACACATACACAAACACACAGCAGCCCCAAACACACTTCCATTAGTTGTGAAGTCTCTGCTATCTGTGTCTGCACTGTTAGCCTGATAGGTCCATTACAGGCTGATCACTGCAGTGTAAAGCAGATGGAAGGCTGCAGCTATAGGTCCTCAACATCCACATTCACTCTTTAGTCACAAAAAAGCACAATGTCTTAGCCAAGGTCTGTGAAAGACAAGTTGTAGTCAGGAAGACCCGATTTTCTGAATAGATGGAGAATGCATGGATGGAGGGATGAATGAACCAGAACATACTGAGAGTGAATACCTCAGTGGCAATCATAGAAGTTATTACACTCTCTGCCAGTCAGTGCCACCATAATCAATGCAGGATGGGGGAGTTCTTCCATTTCTAAAACTGTGCTATGAGCTATAAGCCTCTATACACCCATAACTTGCTTGTCCATCTGGAGCCGTCTGGCTGGAGATCTGGCTCATGCGTCTATATTTGAGTCTGGTGTTCACACACTTCCATATTTGAAATTGGTGTTTACCTCCCACAGAGTCAGGGTGGGAGCTGATGTGTGAATGTCTCCTGCAGGTGGGTGAAATGTGCCAGGACACCACCGGGAAACGTTGTTGCATTTAAGGACATCCGGTCACTCTCATCTCGCTCTTTTATTCAGAAGGAATAAATTTACACTTTAGGGACACAGTGTTCCCTTTGTGATCACTGCAGCAGTCACTGCACAGTGTTCTCTTCTTCTCTTTTATTGTCACAATTACAAATGGCAAATCAGGAGGAAATTTGTCATTTAGCAATAATCATAATATGTAATTAGATCCAATAAGAGTAACAAGATTAAAATGATGTATCCACACTAGCAGTTCTGTGAGGCTATAATGTTCATTACACACCAGAAAACAAAAATGTATAATGGATGAAAATTGGAAGAAAAATCTTTGATATCCTTAGATCCTTACCTCTAGGGGGGCAAAAATAAAAAAAAAAGTAAACTTGGCACCTGAACAAAGGACATGTTATCTAAATGTCTGTATTGGATGTTTTAGGACATCTCAGACTCAGCTCATCATTGTCAAACTTGACTAAACTTTTACCAGTCTAAAGGCTGGTTTATGCTAAACACAGACATGATAGTGGATGCATAGAAAATGTGACGGAATTGTGGCCAAAACAGCTGGCTGTGAAACTCGCATTTGAGGGTCATTCGCAAGGTCACAAAGTACTCAAAATTAGAAACAATGCAGATGGTGTCTGCGTGATGTAACTGTGCCTTCATTTTTGATTGGTCAAGTGAAGAGGCCCTGAGAAAGGATGGCAAAGGCAGGGAGAGGAACAGAAAACAATGCCAAACAACTTTGATGAATGGGTGGCAGAGGAGTTGAGGAAGTACCGGCACCTATATAATTTCCCATGAGGGATTATAAAGGCTGCCAAATGACTGCTAATTGCTGGCAGACAATAGCCTGTACTCTTGGGTCTGAGGACCATTCCTGTCATATGAAATGGAAAAATCTTCATGAACAATATGTGATGGCTAAACAGAAGACCAAACAAAGAAGCAGGGATTTTGGCGGAGCTAAAGAGCCTCCTGTACTGCAGTTGTCCTGGCTCTCGCAGGTATACACCAGCTTTGGAGTACATGGTCGTCATGTATGGTCATCATGACAGAGCAAGAAGCATAAATGCCAGCACACGTGGAAGATTCACTTCATGGCCGTCCACATCACGTCCTTGCTAAGCATGTGCCAGGAATAACTTGGACTTTGTCAGCATCAGCTAGTGCTAGCTTTAGCATGTTAACATCATTACATTTTGGCATCTCACTATTATGCTCAAAGTAGAGCTGAGACTGATTTTGGGCATTAGTATCTTGTCATGAACTAAACTGTTAGACAAATTTTCATGTGATGTGCTCAACAAAAAGTCATTTGGACAACTAGTATTATGAATGAGGCCAGGCACAGAATGAATAAAAGCAATAGACAACCTGACGACATGGTAAAACTGAAATAACAGTGAATCCTCCATCACCTTCCACGTATTACAGGTGGTGGTGGTGTCTTATTGTAGACGTTAGGAAAGCTGTTTTGCATTTTTATTTATTTTTGGTGACTGCATTTGCACTGAGGGGACGGCCTGTTCCCACTGACATCATCTCACAGCCTAAAATTAAGACACAATGCAAAACAACTGCAGCCTGTACCAGGAGCCCTGTACAGGATTAAATTTATACTGTTCTCCCAGTAAAGAAAAAACAGCATATATTATCTGTAAGTAGACTTCTGCATCATACAGTAGGCATATCTCTTATGTATTCTAATGTTTTCCAAATATTCCTTATACTTTGGGTGGAGGAGTTATGGATTGAACTGTGACCCACAATCATAGTATATATGGTCTTCTCTATTTATATGCATGCATTAGGTTCCCGATAGAGGATGAAGGTTTTTTCTATATTTTTACGTTCTGAATGAGACCTCATGAATAATTAATAAAAAGTGCTGACCTTCCGCTTGTTATTGTTCTATGCTCCCCTATGATAGAATGAGAATGACTTTTCCACTGGAGTCTGAACAGCAGAGTGACTTCCTGTCTGCTCTCTCTTCTCTCTTTAAGACTCTTAGCTTCAGTCCTACTGACTGAATTGCATCCCTTCCTCCATATCTTCAAAGGATACAAACCATTTGTTAAAGGTTAAAAGTAAAATTAATTAGATTAGCGAAGCATATCTCTAGTTTGGCCTAAATTTCACTTTTGCACTTTTGTTGAATCACAGCTCTGACAGCTGCACAGTCTTCCCTCTTGGCACTAGGTATTAAACTCAGGATTAACTGTCCACTAAAGTAAAATGCCATATTCGCATGGGACAAATATTACGAGCAACCTCATGCAATTTGTAACAATTGTAGAAATCATCAGTGATCTTTATCCTATTTGAATATGGCATGTCTGAATTTGTAAAGTAAAAACTCATCTGCAAATGACCTAATGTTAGTCTTTCAATAATAGTCCAGCGTGAGTCGGCATCTACTGGAACTGCAATGTTTAATGTTTTTCAAGGAGTCCTTTTTAGTCTCTGCCATTCTTAAACATCTTTGCTTGTTAAAAACTATAAGATATTTTTGAACTTTTTGAAAAAAAAATTATCCTCTGCACCATAAAGACCCATTTTGCAGAAGTAGCAAACTGAAATGCATAATAAAGGCAAATGTGATTTTTTTTTTTTTTTTTTTTTTAATGAGCTACTCTCAAAATCTCTAAAGATCAATAGATAGATGACATATACTGCTGCATTTAACAAAAAATATTCACTCAGCATGTGTGATATATGTAATATGTGACTTTCAAATATATCTTCTTATGATCCAATGCGGATTATTCATACCTTTATGTGACATGAGAGTCATCAAAATGGTGTGGCCTATAGGTGCCACTACAGCAACATGATAAATTTATATCACCATAACTCAGTAGTTATGAGTCTGGTTCATTAAGGTTTTTGAAGACTTCTTCTTTGGATAATGTCCTTCCCATGCAGAATGTAGTTATTCTCCATATTTAGAGAATGGTGCAGCTTTGGCAGAGACATTCTTTGTGTCTGAGTGCTTTGTAGTCAAATCCTGAAACCAAATATCAAGTAGGCTCAATGCTTTCAATATGAAGGCAGTGTTAATCTTGAGAGCTGAGAAAATCTGGCCTGTTCACAAGCAAAGCAATTAATGGAGCAGCTTAGTGGCCGACAATAGAGGCTGGACTGTGGCAGCTCCGAGCGAGGTGTGAACGCGTGGAACTGTGTGAATGCAAAACAGAACGCTGCTGGAAAAGAGCATGCACTCCCAGTGAGCTGTCCACAGAGAAATTATGAAATGAATACAGAGAGAGAGAGAGAGAGAGAGAATTGGGAAACCACTTCTGTGAAATGTAGTTCTGTGTATCAGCTGGGGTGTAAATGTAGGTTTGGAGTCTGGAGACAGAAAACACAATTTACTACCGTCAGCATTTTAACTGCTGCAGGTCTGCACACACGCACACACTCCACACACATAGTTGAATACAAACTCATACACAGACACACACACACATAAAATACAAAATACTCAGGCTACAATATACACAGATGTACACGCACGCATGCACCCACCCACCCACACACACATGCGCTCACACAAACACACACACTCAGAGCCCCCAAGCTCTGTAATGTCTTGTATCAAATTTCCCCTGGAAACTGAGTGTACATTCACTCACACAGAAACATGCCATTTCAAAACGTTCAGATCAGTTGAAGGAAGGAAGGAAGGAAGGAAGGAGAGAGTTACAAAAAATATATATATATACAAGAAACCACAAGACAAAGAAAAACTGACAGAAAGAACTGCAGTTGGAGAAAGGGAGGGGAGGGTCTAGATTAACGAAGCATATCTCCAGGTCTGGCCTAATTACCCATCATCCTCTTCTGTAGTGTTTCTTATCATAGAAGAGGTTTGGAAACTTCAGAATGGGATCTTCAGAATCAGAATCAGACTTTGTCATTGTACTAGTACAACGAGATTAGAGCTTTGCCTTAAAGTGC
>VXCM01006784.1:3886-37022 GCA_014773175.1 Lucifuga dentata | reverse complement strand
GGGGGATGTAGTATGGCCAGATGAAAATACCAATGATGCCAGGGACGAATAACTCCGTAATTGTCGCTGTTTTTCCATGCCACCCTTTCGCTTTTCAGAATCCATTAATCCATTTTTCATCTAAGCACCAAGAAAATTATAAAGAAAAAAATTGTATTTTCTTAGTTTAAGTTCGTTTTAATTAATATTATATTGTGCAGTGCAAAGGTCACTGGCCAGCCCACCTATCAACTCTCAATGATCCCAATGCCGTGTCAACCCATTGTTGTCATGGAGATGACGGGACGGTGAATGTGACTGGACCAAACCAAAGCAGCAGTCATTCTGCTGTTTACAGCAGAGAAAACGAGAATTTTGACTCCTTGCGTCGCAGCGATGTCTCACAGAGACAGAGTATGTCAAATGTAACAGATTAAAAGTATATTTTTTTCTTCATAAATATACTCAAGTATGAATATGCAATAAAACTACTCAGTAAAGTATAATTTTATGAAAAAAGTTACTTAAGTAAAGGTGACAGAGTAAATGGAACGTGTTACTACACACCTGTGTACTTTACACATTGCTGTTAATGATGATCTTTCTTCTTAACCAGGGACTAAAGTTTTACAACACTACATTTTCCACTTAGTTCACTTTAGTTTCACACAGACAACAATCCAAGAACCAAACTATATATATAAAAAAAAAAAGTCACGTGAGAACACTCTGCTCATTGGTCAGAAATATCTGGTGGTGGGAGAAAGAAAATCAAAACAGGAAAGAAAATTTACTCTGGTGGGAAAACTAAATAACCAGGAACAAAGATGGAATTGTGATACTTTTCTCATCACAGGCAGCATTCCAAAGCTCTTATTCGTTTCCACGTTTCCCTCACTTGCGTCTTTTCCTTGCATCTCAGTCCCGCCCACTGATGATGTGAGGAAAAGATGCGAGGACAAGAAGTGAGGACAAAGGAGCTGAGGAGCGACGATTTAAGGGAAATGAAACATTGTTGCTCCTCAAGCATCATCTGAAGTGACGTTGTTTACTGATGATGTCACAGCTGATCAGAATATTAATTCGTAATTTTAGTGTTTAAGCGCAATAAAAAGCAGTAAAGGACTTGAAGGTCTCACACTGGCTCAGGAAGTGTTTGTTGCTGTCACAATATGGACAGTAAGCCTTAGTTTTAGTCATAGACTTAGTGGAACTAACAGGCTTCTGGACAGCTGATTCTACAGCCTGCTTCTTTGAAGCATCCTTGGCTCCATGCAGTATAGCAGCTGGACGGGATGATTTGGCATCTCGTCTGTAATCTGGTTTCTGTATTGGCCTATCTTTCTGTCCCTTGATGGTAATATAGCCTTCACTATCCTGACACCATGCCTTGTATTGCAGCCACTCTGAAAAATCGATCAAGTTGTACATAACTCCAGGTTGACGGCCCATATACTTGCGGAACTCTGATCTCATTTCAGGGGGTAATTTACTCAACAGCTGTTCCACATGTGACCTGCATCTAAGCTCCACTGAGCCCTCATTGCCTAGTGTCTAGCATCCCAACCAGAGCACAAACTTGAAGAGCAAACTTCTGAAAGGAATCTGGATCTCCATGTTGAATGTCAGGAGCATCCATAATGGTGGATATTTTCTTAAGTGCTAATTTGTGAGGCTGTCCAAACCTCTCTGTTAAGGCAGTCATGGTATCTAGGTAGAGTGTAGGAGAGTTCAGATAGGCATCGGCCACGAGATGGGCCTCCTCCAACTTGAGATGGTCCAAAAGGATCTGATACCGAAACAGGTCTTGGGGGGATCCAGGTTGAGGTAGGCTGCTGTGAATAGGGACTTGGATAAGTCTGGCTGGTGGGTGCAGCTACCTGATGAGTAGGCTCTGCGGTGTATCCATGTGGTGGATATGGTTGAGGAGTTGTGATAGGTTGTCTCCCCTGTGACACAGCAGTGGCTTTATCTTTCATAAGCTGCAACTCACTCATCATCCTGTCCAGGAAATCCCTCATGAGCTGGTCTGACTGGTTAGCTGGCTGGATGAAGGAATGGTCATAGCTCTGATGATAAGGTGCTGCATTTATGTCACCTCTATGGTCATATACAGGTTGCATGAAAGATTGAGGCGATGACCGGTGAATTGGAGTTGGGGCTGTCAGTGCCTGAGGCACCTCTCTAGACATGGTTCTTGGTGGAGGAAATAACTGGGCTTGTAGAGGATGAGTGGAGTTGAGTTCAGCAGACTGATATAAGTGGTGAGCTCTGTGGGAACTCTGTGAAGGGTCAAGATGGGTTGCTGGAGTAACCTGCTGCAGGGAGGTGCTGGGTCGCCTTGAGGTCCCCATTCTGTGGAATGGGGACCTCAAGGCGACCTCCCAAGGTCTGTGGAATGGGGATGCGGCCCTGAAGTCACCTCATCCTGCTGCACGACTGTCTATTAGCTGGATTCCAGCACCCCCTGGCATCCTCAGCTACCCGCTGTTCCTCAGAGGCAGCCCACTCACTCTCATCTGATGTGATGTATCCTCTGTTCTGACTTACAGGACTGGAGGAGCTAGATGAATATGGTGTTCTTATCCTCGCTGCTCCCTCTAGTAGACTGTCATACTGTGCTGTAGGTATTCCACTCAGCTTGGTAGCTTTCCTCTGTCCCACATACTGTATGTCATAATCTCTCAGGTAATTAGGAGGGTGGGATTGTCACTGTGGGTGTGTGGAGGTTACACCAGGATCATTACCGAACGAAGGGATCTGCATTCTGTAGACTAACACTTCCAAGGAAATCACCATATCTGGCTCGAAGGACCAATACTGAAACAGGGAAGGGAAGGATAGGTGTGGTTTAAACATGCAATGTCGCCATGGGATGTCGGCAAGAACACCAGTAGTCTCGAATGCAGTCAACAGTCTTTAATGGAGATAGTGAACTTCACAGGATAAGTCACAGTCTACATGGGTGTCAGTGTATGTGTGGTCTATAAGAGAAAATAAATAATATACATCAGCGTGTAAATTACACTGTTATATTTCCAGATACAAATACAGGCAAATAAATTCCTCCAAACACGGCTACTATCTATATAGGCTGAAAGGAATAGCAACACCACCACCAATAGCGGAACATGGCATAAATGAAATACAATTAAATGCCGTCTTCAATACAATTATTCATCCGCTCATTAACAATCTACAAACACGTTACAACTCATACACACCAAATGCTAGCACAACAAAGTGTAAAAGGTCATTAAAGGATGATTACCACGGTAAAAAGGCAGATGCTATGAACAGGTATAAACAGGTGTATATAAAGAAGAAAGGGTCACTTACAATTCGTCAACGACGCACACAACTAGACACACTCTCAATACAGGTCCAGAACAGGTTGCCGAATGACTAAAGGCGCAAAATAATGCAGCCCTTTATCGCTGTCTTCTCTGTCTCTGTTTAGCATCCACTGACTAATTAAGCTCCGTTAGTATGTGCTGCACATGTGGCGCATCATTTTCACAGCGCATGCCCAGAAGGCGGAAGTAATGCTGTACCGGTCTTCTCAACAATCAGTAACGTAACATGTATGAAAATTGAATATATTAGGCTCAAACATGCAAAATGGACGGTATGGTCCTTTAAGTTTGGGCAACTGCTCAACCACTCTGTCAACAGGTCTACAGTAAACCAGCAGCTCCAAACTCCTGCTTATATAGGCCTGATGCTCCGCCTACTAAAGGCAATTGCAATAATTCAATCAATTATCTTACAGGATAAATACATCATGATGTTACCAATGAAATATAAGCAAATATGAATTTATAAGCTACAAAGCTACATTAGATTTGTTTAAAACTATCATCTGAAACAACCTTAAAATAACTATTTTAACCAAAACACATTTTAACTCCCCCTCCAACTCCACCGGAGTTGGTACATTCCAATAGGAACACCTTCATGTATGGATGCAGAGCAGCAGAATGTGTGGTCCTTCCTGGTCTAATCAGAGTGGATGATTAACTGTAGCAGAAACGAAATAAATTAGCAAAAATACATTTAAATAAATACATTGACACTGTGTTATTTCTGATTATTTAAATTATGTAAGCTAAATTAGCGGGATTGTGAATAGAATGTTGACTTCAAGACGTATGGAAAACCACGTTTCTTCACATGATGTGATGTGAAGAAGACGTGCTGCCTTCAGACACTGAACAGGAGAATGAAGCAACAAGCTGACAACATACAAGCACACATGAACCTGAACATGTGTTCATCTGAATTGATGTTTGCATGAAAAGTTGCATCTAAAGGAGCCAAAACATCTAACGTGCTTCAGCATCTTAGGCTGGATTTACTCTACAAGTCTTGATGCTCAATTCTGATCTTTTGCCAATATCTGATTTTTAGTTCAGCATATTTACATTTTCTTTATTAAGCGGCTCATATCTGATACCTGTATTTACATAGTTTGACCTTTGACCTGTAGCAGAAGAATGCAGCTATGCATTCACACATTTCTGAGACGCATGTAAAGAAAACGCTTCAATGGACTAAGATGAGAGAAGTATTTAAAATCTGATCAGCAGGTTAAAACTTTCACATGCAGAGAGAAACATCTGATATGTTGTGTGAGCGTTTATCTCTCCATCAGGACACGTATGTTCATCGGTTAATCATGAAGGAGAAGCGGGTGGAGTTGGAGTTTTGCTGCTGTAACAGGAGCCTGTTATCACACACTAACACGTCTATTTGACATAAACACACATCAGCATGTCTATGTAGTATGTCCTCCATTTCTGTTTACAGAGACCGTCATCATATTGATGCTGACATCATCATATGCAGATAAAAGCAGAACGTTACGTAGCAGTCAGAATGGGAAGGAACGTCTGATCTGTGTATTTAGACAGCAGCAGCACTGGTGGATATCTGATATGTATCTGATTTATTTCCACATATGCAAGACGCTCAAAACAGATCTGAGAATATCTGATTCATGTGGCTTTTTACCATTTACATCTTCAGGAAGCATGTCNCAGATCTGAGAATATCTGATTCATGTGGCTTTTTACCATTTACATCTTCAGGAAGCATGTCTGATACGTGTCACATATGAGCAAAAGATCAGAATCAGGTACATGTGCATGGTGTAAATCCAGCCTTAGAGACCAACATCCAACATGGCCACATCAAGCTAAAACCCTCCACTGTTAGCAACAGGTTTAAGCTAAAACACGTGTTCATCTGAACACGTGTTAGCTAAGACTGATATGTTTCCACCTTTAATAGCATCTATTTGATTTGATCATCAAAGGTAGTTTACTTAATGTTACACACACACACACACACACACACATACACACACCAGCAGCAGCACCAGCAGCTACAAACACATAAACAGCAGAGGAGTTTCCAGGGTAATATGAAAAGTTGTTGTGAGACATATTGAGAAAAGACTCAGTTTACCTTTTGTTTTTTCCAAAAAAATACGTTTTTCCTGCAGTTTCTAAACAGCATCTTCTAAATTCTTACGTTTTAGAAACCGTGACGTTTTATAAGTGTGAAAAACGGTGAATCTCAACATCCCTAGTCATAATAAAATGGTGAATACACAAAATAATGGGCCGTTTAATTAATAGTGAATGAGTGTGAATAGTGTGCAGGTTCATGAACATCCAAAATAACCTCATCACATGATGGAAGAAAGCTAACATGATCTGATATGAATCAGGTTATTTGGGATTAATATTTACATGACATCCAAATATAACATGTCTGACTGAAGTCCGTGCACTTGAACGCAGCACGCTTTCCAAACAGAGGGATGTGGCTGTGTGATCTATGAGATCTGTCTGTGGTGTTATTGTTATTTCATGCGCTGGCCTGAGAGCTGGTGTCTTAGGTGATAATTATGTCAGCTCCCACACCAAATGATGTATTATTTATTTTGCTCCCTCTCCCCTCTAACTGCGAGCTGAGCCGCGTGCCCCTGGAGTGGTCATTAATCTGATATCTGGCCGGCCTGGGCGCGGCCCCTGTGATCCTGACCCAATCTCAGATCCTAATCCAAGGAGGAAGAGGGCTGCGGGCCAGGATTTGGAGGCCCTGGCTATCTCTCTCTCTCTCTATATATATATATAATTGATAGGTTTTAGGCGATTATACGCTTCACGTGATTACGATCTATAACGATGTATTGATCGGACTGTACCTGGATTCAACGGGCTGCTTTTCACGCGGGAGACACCTACACCTCCTCTCCATCATCCAGTTGGCTGCTGAACATTTTGGTTTGGAGCTATTTTGGAGTCTGAAAGAAGGAAAACAGGCAGCACTAATATCATGTGTGAAATATAATACACACACGCACACGCATGAACCCACTACACACACATCTAGCAGGAGTTATCTTCCTGAATAGGGTTAGCCCATTTATGAGGCTGATATTGGCATTTTATTTTCTGTGGGATTTGTGGCGCTCAGCGTGATCCAGATATGATGGCGGTTTCCTTCCTGAAACAGTCTGCACACGCACACACGGCGTTTCCCGCTCAGCACGGTGAAGGTGATGTGCTGGTGAAAACACATTGTGGGTTAAAGCTCCATGAGACAAAGAGCTGCATTCTGCTCAGAATAACCTGATGAAGGTAACAAGAAACGGCATGTCTGCATGTGCTTTTATCATTTCTGATCATTACAAACCGCAACATTAAAAAAATGACATTTTAGAATCAGATATGAATGCTAGGTTACCAAACAATACAATATGACCTGTAAAATATTGGAAATCAAGTTATAACTAAATATTTGATTAGTACAAAGTTAGTTGGTAGGTTAAATTTCCATGAACAATGAGTATAATTTTAAATCTTACTGTCATGGCGGTCAGTGATAATATACTCATACAACTCCAGCTAAGTTAATTTTCATATATTTGAAATGATTTATTTCTTGAAATGTATTTGTAATAATTAGCTCTCCTCTCTGCTGCAGTTTGCCATCCACTCTAGATATGTAGCGATTGTAACCAGAATTTGAAAAGTTCCAAGCCGAATCTCCTGAGTTCCAGTCTGAACGTGATGCAGTGATTCTGCTCAGAAACACAGAAAAGTTCTTATTTTCGTGGTAAATCTGCGTTCTAAACATCTACAGAGGATCTTCATGAAGAAAAGCTACATACTGAGGAGGGGGACGGGTCTACGTCCAGTTCCAAACTCACTCTGGAGCAGTTTGTGGTCTGAACATGACCCAAACTAGTTCTGAAACAACTACAAGGTGATCTAGAAGCGGACATGTATGGTGTAGTTGAGGAAGACGAACATCCAGTTTGCAAAACGTGCCGATGAAAAGTTGCATCTAAAGGAGCCAAAACATCTAACATGCTTCGGAGATCAACATCCAGCTCTGCATGGCTATGTCAAGAAAAAAAAACCTCCACGAGCTAATGTTAGCAACAGGCTTAAGATAAAACACTCCACCAGCTATTACATAGGCTAATGTTAGCAACAGGGTAGTTTAAAGCTGCTGATAATGTTATTGTAATAGATAGCAGAGTGTTTTAGCTTAAACCTGTTGCTAACATTAGTGTAATAGCTGGTGGAGTGTTTTATCTTAAATCTGTTGCTAACATTAGCTGTTGGAGTGTTTTAGTTTAAGCTAAAATACCCCACTAGCAAATATTAGCAGCAGGTTTAAAACATTCTGCTAGCTAGCAGCAGGTATAACCTAAAACACTCCGCTAGCAGCAAGTTTAAGCTAAAACACTCCACTAGCTAACATTAGCAGCAGATTTAAGATATGTTTCCCATAACTGGTGCTTTGTCCTACTAAGTCATTTTGCATTTACTGTACATCACCACCCCTGTATGCCCCCACCTTAAAATTTTTAAAGAAATACTTCTCATATTTATTTGTTAAAGGCAGACTATTGCATCATTTTGGTTCCTAAAGACTGGAACAGTGAAGTTTTCCTCGCTTAGACACATTTTATTTGCAGGACCAAAACATGCTGACCAAAACATTTGCAGGACCAAAATGTTCATGTTCATGTTCAACATGTTCATGTTGACAGGATTTGGTGTGTGTGTGTGTGTGTGTGTTGTAATAATCATGATTTCACTGACTATAACTGTACCTTCTTAAACTCAAACCATGTCATCCCTGTTATGATAGTTGACATGATATGATAATTGTGTGGAGAGATTAGGACCTTATTAAGGCTAAGATAGTGGTGATTTTTTTTTTTTTTTTTTTTTTAATGAATGGCGCAAAGGGGAAACATGACCCTCCTAATGATGCTCCTACTGAGATCCAATCACAATGCAGCAGAATCCAGATAACCTGAAGGAGTTTTAATGTGAGTGGAAATGCAAGTCCACACATTACAGATCATATCCAGATACTAATGTATCCGGATACTGAGATCACGTTTTAATGTGTGAGTCAGAACTTCAGCACGGAGACAGATTCACATCAGCTCTGGACTAACAAAGCAGAAATCGAACATTTCTAAAGTCTCGTTTGATGAGGACTGAAACAGGAATTCCTGTGCTGCTGAAAGGGAAAGGAGACTTCATTGCCTTTTGAAAGGTGATTATTCCTGACCGTCTTTTCCCTCATAAAGCTGCAGATTGAGCAGCTCTCTATGACCAAGCTGCTAAGTTATTGGCATTCTCCCACTGAAACACCTCGTTGCCAGTGGCGAAGCAATTAAAGTCACGGGAGCTCATTTTACATGCGTCTGTGCAGCTGAAATCTCCAATCAGGAACTGGGCTTTGAGGTGAGCTGAGCTCAGACTCTCTGCCATGTGTGGATGTGGAGGCCGCTCTGCCCTCCACCCTCACCACAAAAATGAAAAACAGACGGTTATGGGAAATCCAACTACAAAAACAAATATGTATATTTTCAATTTATCTCACCTCCCATACCTGTCTGTGCTCCCCACAAGCCTCGGCATCTCTCCTCGCTGCCCCTCCAACTCACTATTTAAATTCAGAATTCCTAAGCGGATTTTCTCAATTTAGCCATACTTTTAATCTTTGGCAAAATGAGTGATGACTTCTTTCAATAAAAAAAACCTGACAGGCTTACAGCGCACACCGGCGGATTAGTTTCCTGTGGAGATGAGGTTTTCCTTTGTGCCGCCATGTGTCTGTTTGATGGGGTTTAACAGGAAGCGTTCGTGCTGAAATTGGATGCAGCGGGGATCGTGGGTAGATGGCCAGGGTTCGATAGAGACCCCCACGCTGCAACTTTGCCCTGCGCCTTCGCCTTCATTTTCCTCTGCCGGGTCCAGTGACTGAGCCTTTAAACACTCACAGACCACCAGCACACAGATACATATATACAGCTGACACACTCACACACACACACACCTCAAAGCATCATGCACATCAGCACATATGCTGTTAGAAATATGCACAGCTGCTTTGAACAGGCCAGTCGAGTATTAAATCCCACCTGCTCCATAATCTACGGGATATTCCACACTTTGTCGTGCTGGCTGCTCGTCCATTAGAATAAACAGCGTTTCAGGTTCCATCAGCGCTGCATAGCAACAGTCATGACGGCGCAAATAACAGAATAAAATGAGGCTCTGATTACATGTAATCCGGTACAGTTACTAATTACCTGCTAAAAAAATTTAATCAGTATTGTAATCCAACTACTCTAATATTAATGTAATGTAACTTGATTACTTTCCATTACTTTTGGATTACTTCGATCAATAAGATGACTTTTACATATTTTATATAGATTCCGTAAAACAACAGAATAATGTAAGATAACCTTAGGAAAGAAAATGGGGACATGAAAATTAAATTCAGGCAGTCGGCCTTCCATTTCTAAATTAAATTATTGGCTTGTAGAACAGTATAGTTAACAAAGCAAAAATAAAATCTGGTCCTTTTACAAAGTAAAAACAAAAATACTCTAATTGTACATGGGTCAAGAGCATCCACAGTATTTTTTAACAAATCACAAGCTAAAAAAAAAAAAAAAGATGCTAATTGACTGTTAGGGCGTTGCTACGACATACAGTAGTTTGTAGTTTCTGTTTTCGTTTAATAAATTGTCAAAACTAACAGCATCTCTCTGTCCTTCATTGAGAGTTGCTACAATAATAATAAAATTATAATTGGTAGTCATGGTATTGAAATGCTGGCTAATGTTAGCTTTGGCTAGCATTTGCCACATGTTAGCCAAAGCTAATGATGTTATTCCACTTTCTGAAAAGACAAAATAGTAGCAAAATTTCTGCTATGAAAGCATTTTTTTCCACTGGTGTCCATGGCAACGCTCATAAACAGAAGAGGGCATTGAGATGTTATGTGCACAGCTTGTATTTGGCAGAAAATCGTTCAATTTATAAATGTAATCCTTATAATAATCCCCATTGTTTTTTCTAAATGTATTTGTAATCTGATTACATTTTTTTCTCTGTAACTGTAATGGAATAGTTAATTTTTTTTTTTTTTTTTNTTTTTTTTTTTTTTTTTGTATACTGATTAACGCGTTACATGTATTTTTTTTTTTATAAACTTTATTTACATTTAGTTACATGTATTCCATTACTATGCAAGTCTGCTGATTACACACGTGACAGTTAGAACACGTTCACATCAAAAACAGCTAAATTTAACAGGAACAGAGCAGAAGATCTGACCTCAGCCCGAGTAACGGCATTTATCTGACTGCTGGAGTTATTGTGCATATTCCCATTTTATATTCAGCATCAGATAAACTCAGAAAATCTCATAAAACGTTCTCAGCTTTGTTTCGGAAGCATGTTTTTTTATACAGAGAGTGGAATTTTCTCAACATGTGAAGGAGCGTGTAATTATTTTTAATCCTGCAGGGTGAAAAAATCTTGCATTTCATTATTTCATCCCAAAATATTATGACGTTCCAAAATCTTCAACATTAGCACTGAGATAAAACATAAGCCCCTTTCAGACATTCTGTTAATTTACTGACACTTTCACATTTCAGCCCAGTCACTCTGCCATAAAAGTAGCAGCAACAATTTCACCTGTTCACATTTCTGTAACACCTCCTCTGATGATAGATGTTTTTGCGTGTAGCGTGCAGACAAATCATGTGAGACATGGTATAAATTCTATGTCTGGATCACAAATCTTTTATAAACAGTAAAAGGGCTGGAAGTTGGTCTGATGTAAACCAGAGAGCTGCTGTCCGACTGTGGCAAAGACGAGATGAAATGACCGCAACACTTTAACAGGCAGCTGAGTTTATTGGTGAAAAATATACAGAAAACATATTTCACCAAGATGCCAGCAATTTAACAAATTCCAGATACCAGGGTGCTAATAGCATGTTAGCGTTAGCGCCCTCTGCAGCCTTGCAGAAATGTGTATCATGGTGTGTATGTTCACAATGTGTGCACACTGGTGGAGCACAAAATAGAAACAACATGGAGACCTGCTCAAAATCTCTACAGGAGACCTTTAACTAAGGTGTTGTTTTTAATTAGCAAAACTGTCGCAATACTGAAGCTGCCATTTATGGATATCGTAGGAATCATTCACAAATAAATATCAGTACTGATCATAATCTGCAGTTCTGCAGCATCAACAGTGCTTCTTTTCTGGCAAGCAGGTTGTCTAAATCTAAATGGATGTGATAATGGATTAAAGCAGTCATCCTCAAAGTCCGGGCTGCAGTCCAGACCCGGACCGAACCATAACTGTCTCCAGACTCTGAGCAAATTATACTTTTCATATGTATTATTTGTATTATCTGTGAGACATCGCTGCGACGCAACAAGTCTAAATCCTCCACTTTCTCCATTGCAAAGTGAAACTGAATGTCAGCCTGAGAGTTGACAGGCGCAGCTAGTTTCTTAAGCAGCAACCCCGCCCCCCAGATCAAAAAAATTAGGATCCCAACCCAACCCTAACTTGACTGACTTTAATAAACGGACCTTTGTCTTATTGAAAATTTTCTTTCTGGCCCTTTACAATTTATATTTGACTACCCCTGGATTAAAGGATTCTGATTGGTTAAGCAGATTTGATTTAGTCTGGATAAAGTGCAGCGCTGAGCAGACGGCTGGGCTCGCCAGCAGAGGTCAGACTTCCTGCTGCAGGAGGAAGCGAGCGGCGAGTGTTGCTGAAGGTGCGTTCGGGGTCATGACAGATGGGCTCAGCTCGGCTGGGCTCAGACGGTCTCAGACACTTGGCTTGGTCTGGCGTTAGCATCAGCAGACGTGCTCACTGACTGGGTATCTATGGCCCGCCATTCTTCTTACACCTCCTTAATCCAGTATGGAGGACTTAAGCTTCTTTGTTTGCTCATTTGACTGTGTGGGAGCCATATCCCAGAGCTGGGTGTCGGATTAGTCAGGCATTGTGTCAGTAGCTAGTGATGATGCTGGGTGGGGGATGGGATGCTTGATTAAACAGAGGAAGCAGCAACAACCCCAGCTTCCATTTGAGAAGGGCCTGCTAAGGTAGGAGGGTCCCTGAAGTACACGGGCTCATTCCATAAAATCTATGAGATACTTTAGCATCTGTGTTAGATCTGTTGACTCATTTTGCTTTGACGCAGACTTGCCACCAGCAGGAGAGGCATTTAAGTAATGGAACAAAGTGGGAGCAGTGGTGAAATAGCCATTCTCATCATTTCCTTTGATGTGTACATACATTAACGTGAGCCAGAGCGAGCTGAGAAGCGTGACAAATCGCTGGAGAGAGCGAGAGAGTTGCTTCTCTGCACGGTTTTTCATGGGGCGGCTGGGTAGTGCAGGGGTGGGAGATTTTGGCATTCCTTTCGGGGATCTGCACTTGACCTACTTTTCATTAATGTGGATTCTCAGTGAAAACGGAGCTGTTCAGCATAATGACATCATTTATTTGGTTAAAAGCGGCGGACAGAGCGCGTGCAATCCACCCGCTGACCCCACGGCGGCTTCGCTTGCCGTGCCCAGGCGAGGCTGAGAGGCGAGCCGGATGAGCTCGGTGACACAAACTCCTTTTGAAAAATGTTTGGCGAAAGCACTGCTGGGAGGCTTTCAGGGCCCCTCGCTCATGAATCCACAAAAAGGTAATTTCTGAGATGCTCGGAACTTCAAGTCTAAAGGGGATACACTGTATGAGGAGCGCACACATCCATCACACTGAGTGGAGATGAGCTCGCCTGAGGTGGAGGGATCTCTAAAGTTTGTCTGAGTGCAGCGATGGCAGGTGAAAGAGAGAAGTGAGCGGAATGGTACTGAGCCACGGCAATTAGAGCGAGTCCCACTTCCGACGTCCACCTGACATCAAAGAGAATAATTCAGATCTCCTCCTCCTTTCTTTATTTGATTATGGCCGTTCTGACCTCTCAATGTGTTTCACCAATTAGCTTTGCTGCGTGGATGCGGCTGACGTGTTGTCAGGACGAGAGGTGGCACCGCATACGAAATGTTGCGTCTCAATCTGCAAATTATTCACTCGCTGCATACATTTTTAATGATCCTACCTTACAGCCGTGGATTGGATTTCTTCAACCCCCAAGGTCATATGGAATGTTCAAATTGAAAATATGGATGTTTTATAATGTTTTTGACTGTCTTAACTATCTGCTCCTCTCCCTCTGTCTCCGTTTCCCTTCCTCTCTTATTCCCTCTCTCTCTCATTTGCTATTTGAAGAAACTATTAGTGTTTTAACACCACAGGAAAGCGGCTTCATTGAAATGCAATGAAAATCGCACAGAGAAGGCAAAGTTAACTAATGGGCTCAAATTTTCAAACGAATGCAAGATTAAAGTCAATTGAATCTCCCATTGGGTTTTGACTGAAAGCCTTTGAAAAGAAGCCCCACAGTGGGCTTCAGAAATGAAAAATAGGGCTTGTTCTAAAATATTAATAACATTTTATACCCTCATTACGGCAAGCAATAACATTTGTTCAGAAACTTACTTCTGTCTTTACCTTGAGGAGGTTGATGAGCTGAGGTCGAGAAGGTGGCGCGACTGCTCACCTCCTCATCCTCCGACACACTGAGCACATGTAGCTCATTCACGCATCAGAGGGAGGATTTCCCTTCAAACAGATTGGATTCATATTTGATTTCCAGTTTCAGATCCGCCGCTCTGATGCTGATTTCATCGCGGCTGTTTCTGAACAATGATCCCGTTAAAGCGAACGAGAGGGAAGACATTTCCCTAATAAAAAAAAAAAAAAAAAAAAAAGGAAAATGAAGTGGGAAGCAGAAGAACAGAACAAGCAAACAGAAGAAAGAGATCTCAAGTCTGTCTGAATCAAAACCTTAGAGAAAGGCTCACAGTCCTCTGAGGACGTTTTTTTTTCCTTCCTTTGCACTATTATTTAAGGAGCACACACAGCACATCCTGCATCAACTATGATGGCCTACTTTTTCAACTTTATATACCATGAATTAAATATTTTACTGTACGTGCCCACATTCTCATAAATGAAGTGTGCATGATAAACGAACAACACAGAAGACATTAGGGAAACTCGCTCTCAGACTCAACAACACACACACACACACACACATTCTGTCTCTCCGACTGTCTTTGCAGGATGTAAACGTGTCAGAATTTACGTCTGTGTGAGACAAAGAGCAGCAGGCCCACAGGAGTGACAGGAGGAAGATCTGAAACTCTTCGTCTCCTGTAATGGGCTAGAAGTCATTAAAAACATCACTGCCGGCCTAATTAAGACGGGACATCTGGTCTTTCCTCACAGAATGGATCGCAGCAGAGTACAAATAACTCCTCTATGACAAGTTGAGAGGTGTCATACATCTCAGTGATCGTCAATCAACATGGGAGTTATGGAAGTCTTTCATCATTAATGAGCAAATGCTTTGTTTTGCAGTATGAAAGAAATGAGTTAGACAAATGTTAAAAAAAAAAAAAAAAAANAAAAAAAAAAAAAAAAAAAAGATTTGGGGTTTGCGTGTCTTCACATGCTGCTCAATCTGCCTTTTATGTGGCTGCCAATTAGTTAGAATAAACTTTACTGTGTCTTTGATGATAGCAATCTTTGCATGGAGCAGAAGTTGGCTCGAGTCTCCTGTCTTGCATTTGGTCATTCTTCTATAAAATGGTCAATATTTCATTGAGCTGTAAGAGCTGTAAAGTCTCCTGGTAGCTGCTGAGGAATCATGTGGAGAGTGGTGCAGCAGATTCGCAGGTTCTGACCAAAATTAACAAAATCAAAGAATATTTAGGTAATTCATTTTTCAAATCATGGTAACTATATGGCATCACGCGATATGACAACTGAAGCTCATTCATAAAGCTTCTCTTACATTAATCAGAGCATCGTTATCTTGTTAACGACACGTTGTCAGGTGTGTTTCAGGTAAAAACCAATGAAGATCAGTGTGTTAATGAGCTGCTGCATATTTAAGAGTCACAATTTATCCTGATTCATCTGCCATCAAAGAGAAACTGACATGTTAAACCAGCAAAAAAACAAACTCTGATTTAGAGCTCCATGTTTTAAAGGACCATACTGTCCATTTTGCATGTTTGAGCCTAATATATGCAATTTTTATACACGTAACGTTACTGATAATCATTTCCATTTGAATTAAACATTTTTTCCTACCTTCCAGACCTCCATTGGTTTCAGTTCAGTCTGGTACGCTATTAAACTCAACTTGTTGATACTTGAAACATTCTTGGGATAAGTAATCCATCATCAGACGTGTATTCAGGTTGTTTTTTTTTTTTTAGAAGTTATGTAATTTCAGCATTTAAGCGCAATAAAAAGTGTGGAGTGAACGTATGACTCCACTGGGGAATATAGACACAAAAGAAGACCTGTGTTTATGGAAAAATTTAAAGGACCGTGACTTCATAAGGCTGTGTAACTATTAGCAGGAGAAACATGGATTTTTAAGGTGGGTGTATCACTTGAATATTTGATTTTGAAAGATTAAGAGATTTTGCAAAATATCAGGAAAGCTAAAATATGGTTTTATCATTTGGGAAATGATTGTCAGTAATGTAACGTATGAAAATTGAAAATATTAGGCTCAAACGTGCAAAATGGGTGGTATGGTCCTTTAAGTCTGGCACTGTGTTTTATGAATTCCCTCCAAAAACTTTTATAAACAAGAAAAAACAACCTAACTTAACAAGGTGTGACAGTTAAAACTGACTCTGAGCTGCACAATCAGACCTGGAACCTGCAGACCTTCCAAACCTTGAATCGCTCCGCTTTCACCGCCTGCATCCAAAAAGCTGAAATCATGTCCACAGCTCCGTGATCCGATCACATTTATTATGCATCACGTGGCGGCTGGTTTTTTTCTCAGAGGGTGGAAGCACAACTCATTTTTTTTAAGCATAAAAAAAGAATCCAGTCAGACACTGAAGAAGCCAATGCATGAAAATAATTGGAGCCCAAGGGGTAATATTTGTTCTCCTGAAATAATAATTATTCTTATGGTCTTTGTGTGCTAACAGGAAGCCACAGAGGGAAGCAGAGCCTCCCTCATGTTTCCATCAGTAAGCGTGCGTGCAGGCAGCTGTGTTTCACGCCTCACTTTACACAAATAACATATCTCAGCCATGGAATCATCACCTTGTGGCTTCATGATGGACCACTGTTTGGATTTTTTACAATATGAGTGAAAGAAATGAGGATGTGGAGCTGGAAAGCGCTGGAACCTCCGAATCTCACTGTCATCAACATCCCAAAACTCCAGATCTGATTTTTATTTCAAACTCACTCTGTCTTTGACAGCACGTTAGATACGTCGTTTTCAGACTCTAGGATGAAAGAAAAGGAAAAAAAGTCATATTTCACTACATAAACAATACATACATGCTAATTTAATTTTGACCATCCATGGAATATTACTCCATTAAAAATAAATGTCCTGCATTTAAAAGCTGACTTAACGATTATGGATGAGCTGAGTACTCGGATGAAACGAGTATCCATTACAGATAATGCACTTTTTATGAGCACGAGTACCATCCTAGTAAAATGTGTCACTATTTGTACTCGTTGAAGGAAAAAAATCTGATTAGGTAGCTCTTACTAGTGCTGTGTCACATGGTTGCGTGATCGTCCAGGCAGCCAATCACAGAGTTCTCTTCTACACAGAGCTACTGCTGCTGCTCCACACGACTCACAGCCACTCTGTCCACACTAGCATAGTAGNCTACACAGAGCTACTGCTGCTGCTCCACACGACTCACAGCCACTCTGTCCACACTAGCATAGTAGCAGCTATTAGCTATTGTTTAGCATAGTAGCATCTATTAACTATAGTTGCTATTCTCAGATTCAGCTCAACATTATTCTCAGTCCACAGCTAAACACACACACATTCATTTACTGTGGACATTCACACACAACACACTGATACAAACACACATTTATACTAGCTGCTACTACTAGCTTCTAGGCTAATTAGCCAGATAGCTAGCAATTCTTAACTCCCCAGATTAAGCCCCACCCACTTCCAGATTAAACCATGTTCATCTGATTACAGATACGGATAATTTAGTTTGTTGAAAGGACACGGATACAGATATGGATAATGGTGTACTCGCTCATCCCTATTAACGATACATTATTTTTATTTTTTTTATTATTTATTTTTATTTTTATTCATAATGGGACAATGCACATTAATAAACAATAAAATGTAAATGTGCCAGATTTAGCCAAACCTGNATTCATAATGGGACAATGCACATTAATAAACAATAAAATGTAAATGTGCCAGATTTAGCCAAACCTGACTCATTTTCATCCATAGTCCCATGCCAGGACGACAAAATGGCTGTGACTGTATGCAGAATGTTTCAGACCCTGTTTCAGAGCTGTAGTCTGTGTGTTGTGGTCTCAATCAGGGACTAAATCCAATCTAACCACAATACATCAGCAAAAATCATGTGACAACACTTACTCTGCTCATTGGTCAGAAATGCCAGAGGGCGGGAAAAAGAAAATCAAAACTAGAAAAAGTTTTCCACAACACAGAGATGCTAACTGCAGCTAGCAGCAGCAGATGAGAGGAAGAGGATGGCGGTGCATCATTCTCAGGTTGCGTGTTGAGTTGTACTTTGGTCCAGATCCAGACTGGAGTCCACCTGTTGAATCTTCAAAGCCAGCACACGGCCAGTTTATGACTCATACTATACAGTATGTAGTAGGGATTAGCAAGTTCAACGTTATCTGTGTCTGTTCAACCAACTAAATTATCTGTATCAGTATCTGTACTCTGAATGGGCGGGGCTTAAACCAAAAGTGGGCGGGGCATAACCTGAAGTTGGTATTTTAAGCCTGACAGATGTGGGTTTATCAGAAGTTGCTATATTTATTATTTATTATGAAACTATTAACAGAACAGCCTCAGAACTGATCAGATCAATGTTCCTGATCAGAGTCAGAGAACTATTTACACAAGTTTTTATAAACTTCAATCAATCAACACAACACGTATTAACACGTATGAAGGAAAATGCATGAACTACAGTTTTTATACTCAACATAACTTTCTTTTTTATTGATTTATCTCACTCAGCTGATCAGTCAGTTTTTAAATGGTGAGTTTTCATCTGATCTGACACATTCTTGTGCGCTCTGTTTTACCTGCTGCACGTCTGAGTTCCTCACACACACACACATACACACACACATACTGCGCAGCATGGTCACACAGAGGTTAGTACTCTGTGTGTGGCTGGCCAATCACAGAAGGATGTGCACACAGCTACACCATGAGGAGTTTCCTTCATCACAAGTATGGATAGCGACACATTTTACTCATATGGTACTCGTGTTCATAAAAAGTACATTATCCATACTGGATACTTGTTTCATCTGTGTACTATGCTCAACCCTAGTAAGTAGTACATATGTACCCGAAAGCTGTACTTGAGTAAAAGTAGAAATAACTCATTAAAAAATTAGTTACAAGTAAAATTTGGCCAATACAAAAAATACTTGAGTAAAAGTAATGAATTAGCTGTTCGTAATTTGACTTGAGAAAACTATTATTCTGACAAGAAACGCATTTACTGTATATACTCGAGTACAGCATAAGCTGAGTTTTTATTACCAAAGTTCTCAAAGCACATCAGGGGTCGGCTTATAGAGGAGAAATTCAGATTTGATCCCAGAGAGGGAAATTTCCAGGCGTGGAAATACTACCATTACCACTACCCATGAAAAATAGTTTAAATCATACCTTAGAATGAGATATTTCCTGACTAAACATCTTATCAGCACATTCTGCGGCGGCCAGTAAGCACTGTTGTGATTGGTCAAAGACAAAAGAATGGGCCAATCAGAGACAAACTTATAAAAGTGCTGTTTCATATACCATTAAGGTACCGTACATTACACAGAACAGGACTGGAATGAACTGTTTGACGATTCAGACGTGGAAGAGGAGTCTGGAAAAGTTAAAGTCAGCTAATGTCAGTTACGGTAAGCAGCTGCTAAAATAAATATTGTGTTTACCGGTAGGTGGATTATTTTCAGAAAATCACAGGAATACTATGACAATACCCAGAAAAACAGGTAATTTGCTAAACAAATAAATTATGGAACAACATCAGGGGGTGGGCTTATACACGAGATCGGCTTATACTCCAGTATATATGGGTAAGTATTGAAAGTAAAAGCAAATTTGTTTTGCGCAGATTGAAAAATTAAACTCAACCCTAGTTTTGAGAGCACTTAGCATTATTACTAATTACAATCAATTAAACAACAAATTATTAACTTAACTGCTAATATTTAACAATCTAAATGTGACATGATATTGTCTCTACATCAAGTTTCACCATCTTCCGTAGTGACAAAATATATGAATGATTCATGCATATATGATTTTCTACATCTGTCAATACAGGTTATATTACGCCACTAATGTAAGCAGTTAGCATAGCCGGTAATAACGTACCAAACACTTATGCTAGTCTGCTGTCTGCGGATATGGAGAATTCACAGCTAACAAACTGACAAACTACTACAAAAACCACGTAATAACCAAGTAAATGTATATAATTGTTTTGGAAATGTAGTGGGGTAAAATAAAATATTTACAAAAATATAAATACTCATGCTCAAGAAAAGTACTTAAATGCTGTAACTAAATACTTTTGACAACACTGCGTTAAGTGAGATATGTGGACCAGCAAGTCGTAACAGGAAGTACAGTCGTTACCTTGAATGCTGTGCAGGAACTGTAGGTTTCTTTGTGTAATGCAGGAAAAGCAGTATTTAAGAAAGTACTTGAGTATGTGAGTGGAAAGCTTCTTTAAGTGTTGAAAATTGCTCCATCAGCACAGCAGCAGAGACTCTCAGCCAATACCAGATCCTATTCCACAGCTCCGATAAAGAGATATAGTAAGTGAATGAAAGAAGTCCTTATTTAGTCTAAAATAAGGCAATTTCTATGTAAATCGGCAATAAAGCAGAACTTTTACAAATGCATAAGCTCTCCTATTATTGACATGTGGTAGTCTAAAATCGTTTAGCTGCTTGATAGCAGTCATCTTATCTCCACGAGTATTTGCTTATCCTCCTCTTATATTAATGTTTCCGGTGATATTAAGCCATCCTCCCGGGAGATAAATATCTGCTGTAGCAGCCACTCACACAGCAGCGTTTGATTATTTAGTCAGGTAATTCCTCCACAGACACGCAGCCGCAGCCCAACAGCCACATCATATTAACTGCAAGCAGAATATCAATTTCAAATTGAACCTTGGATGCATTATTGATTGACCGCTGATATTGTTCTATGAAAATAAGTGCCATTGGGTTATTGTTTAATATGAATGATAATGCCGTGCGTCTGTGTGGAAATAAGGTCCGGGTGTCCTGGTCTCGCCCGGTGAATGGGCTCTGATTGACTGGATTGATGCTGTGGATTGTTGCTCTGCTGGCTGAGCTTCCTTCATTATTAGATCCACATCCAGACACACGCACACGTGTTCGGAAATTTTGACTTTGTTCTCTTTTTTATATGACTTTGATTGCATTTTGTTGTTTGTGTTGCAGCTTTTGTGTAGAAGCTTTTGTGAAGAAGGCCAGAAGCTTCTTCTGGCCTTCTTCGCAGTTTAATAACGCTCCTTCCATAAATTAATAGAATTACCATAAACAGACTAAACCATCACATACAGGCTGGCCTGTTATATTCATTTTACTTTAGGCAGGCCTGACATTACCTATTGGCTGCTTTATGCTTAACACCAGAACCATGACAGCATACGCACAGAAAACAGGACGTAATTGTGGCCAAAATGGCCAACCATGGACGCCGCACTTGAGGGTCACCTGGAGGTCACACGCTACTAGAAATCTGAAACAGGGCAAACAGCGTCTGCATTACGTAAATACGCCTTCATCAATGGTCGGCCAAGCAAAAGGTAGAGAGAGATGGAAAAACAAAACTTTGAGGAGCGACTGGAGGGGAGGTGAGGACATTCCAGCACCTACAGGATTCATCCATGAGGGATTATAAAGATGCAAAATGGCTGCTACTTCCTGGCAGGAGGGAACCGAGGAACATGTCACATGAAGTGGAAAAATCTGTGTGACCGATATGTGACGGCAAGGCAGAAGAACAAACCAGGAAGTGTGAATCCCAGCAGAGCTAAAGAGCCGTTCATGCTGCCATGGATTCACGGCTTCATGGCTCAGGAAGAACAGAGAAACACACAAGAACTTTGTTACACCATCATGACGCCATCACGCACGGCCAACACGCATGGCTATCACGCACGGCTATCATCATGGCCATCAGGCATTGCCACATAGACAGGAGTTTTGGTGTTGGCCGTGATGATGGCCGTCATGAAAGCACGAGAACCATCAATGCCAGAACAAAACAAACAGTTTGTTATCAAATAGCAGCAGATATGAGTCGGAACAGTGAGGAAATTCTTCTTCTTCTTCGAAGAAGAAGTCGCATTGGCAGATATCAGATATGAATCTGATTATTTTTCATATATGTGATGCAAAACGGATCTAAGAAGATCCAACTCCATGTGTTTTTTAAGTTTTTTTTTAATTGTTAATTTTTTTTTTTTTTTTTTNATTTTTTTTTTTTTTTTTTATCACTGACATCTTCTCCACCACGTATGTGTAACATTTTAATCACAGAAAGTCTGGCTCAGGGTCTCCTTGAAGTTTACCAGCCAAGACTCCAGTAAAAGCAGCATCTGAGCAGCAGAAACGAGTACGAGTGTTTCCAGGATTGTGAGTTTGGTGTCGCACGCGTGAGGCAGGAGATGTGTGAGTTTCCTGAAGCCATCTGTCTCAGGCTCTGGCTGCTGATAAGTACATCCAGTTGTAGGGCATTGATTTATTCATGCCGTTTGCTTTAAATATTCACACTGTGGCGATCCGTCGAGACGCCTCGTCTGTCTCCAGAGCGATACACGAGCAACATGCAGCCAAAGGACGAAGGGCATTTAATTATTTAATAAGTCAAAAAATAATCAGCAACATGCATCGGCTCTCTGAGGGCAGCAGCTGTTTGTGTTTGTGTGTGTGTGTGTGTGTGTGTGTGTGTCTGTGTGTGTGTTAAATGCCTCCANCACACACACACACACACACACACACACACACACACACACACACACACACACACACACACAAACTCAGTCACGTCCACATTCCCACCTACCGTCACACAGGGCGGCAGGTAAAGGACTCCAATGCAGACGAAGAGGCAGGTAGAAGTAGAGAAGGGGATTTTCAGACTTCTTCATTGGTCAAAAATGCCTGGGGGGGAAAAAGAATAGCAATAATATGATAATCAATATACGTAACCATTTTCACCATATAACATATAATAGATGTTTTTAAACATTCTGAGTGTCAGGAACGTGTAGCTAGGTGATGCTAACACGTTCTGACATGCATGTAAAGAAAACGCCTCAATGGACTAAGATGAGAGAAGTATTTAAAATCTGATCAGCAGGTTAAAACTTTCACATGCAGAGAGAAACATCTGATATGTTGTGTGAACGTTTATCTCTCCATCAGGACACGTATGTTCATTGGTTAATCACAGAGGAGGAGCGGGTGGAGTTGGAGTTTTGCTGCTGTAACAGGAGCCTGTTATCACACACTAACACATCTATTTGACATAAACACACATCAGCATGACTGATATATGTAGTATGTCCTCCATTTCTGTTTCCAGAGAGCGTCATATTGATGCTGACATCATCACATGCAGATAAAGCAGAATGTTACGTAGGAGTCAGAATGGGAAGGAAATTCTGATCTGTGGATTTAGACAGCAGCACTGGTGGATATACGATAAATCCAGCCTATCAAACATCTTAACTTCATTCTTAACTTTCAAATTGTGGAAAAATGACAACAAACACACTGAAACTTCGCAACAGACAAGAGCTCTACCACGATACACACAAACAATCCCATAATGCATCGTACAACTCCAAGATGGCGGGATCTGTGTAATGGCTTATATATTTGACAGGTTAAAACTCTCAGCTGATCATGGAAAGTTTTGATCTGATCTCACACACATTCTGGTGGCACTGAGACTCTTCATCAAGTCTCATCCTCTCTCACTCTCTCACACACACACACACACACACACACACACACACACACCAACCAACCGTGCACCAGACTCCGTGTGTGGATCTCTTATCTGTCTTATCTTAGCATCAATCTATTAAACATGGAGCTCTAAATCAGAGTTTGTGTTTCCTTGCTGATTTAACATGTCAGTTTCTCTTTAACATCAGATGAATCAGGAGAAATTGTGACTCTTAAACATGAAGCAGCTCATTACAATAACACACTGATCTTCACTGGTTTTTACCTGATACTTACCTGACAACAACATATCATTAATGAGATAACGATGCTCTGATTAACTTAAGTGAAGCTTTATGAATAAACTTTCAGTTAGCAAACCACTTACTTAGCATGTCCAGAGGTGCGTAGTAACATGTTCCATTTACTCCATTACATTTACTTAAGTAACTTTTTTTCACAAAATTGTACTTGACTGAGTAGTTTTATTGCAGGATATTTTAAACTCATATTTGAATATATTTATGAAAAAAATATATACATTTACTCTGTTACATTTGGTCGCACTCTTGCATTACTTTTGATTTCACCGTTTGAATTCAGTCACGCTCAGTTTTTCTCTCATTGTCAGACACTACACTGTCTGCTTCAGCTCCAAAGTAACCATGCCCCCACCCTCCGTTTCCATGGTTTCACCCGCAGCAGAACAGACATGGCAGAATCAACAGCAGGAGGCTCAGAAGAGGCACATCTCTGGCCACACATTCAAACACTGTTTTCTTTTCAGTGGACCAAAACCAACAGCTACATAATATGTTGTGTCTTTGTCTGCTAAAAAATGTGACATTTCACCTCCTAAGAACTCAACATGGAACTTGAGGAAATGTGGTGGCAAGCCACAATGTTAGTTACTTCACTAGCTGCTGCTGCTAATGCTAACTCATGTTTTCCTGTTCTATTCTGAGTAAATTCATTAAGCTAACCTAGCTACTTAACTAGCTGCTGGCTGCTTAATACTAACTCAAGTTTTCCTGTTCTATTTTGAATAAATTCATTAAGCTAATCTAGCTACTTAACTAGCTGCTGCTGCTAATGCTAACTCAAGTTTTCCTGTTCTACTCTAAGTAAATTCATGAAGCTAACCTAGCTAACTGTCTTGGGGCCAGGCCAGAATTGTCATGATTTGTTATGTGGTAAATATTTTATTTATTACTGTCCAGTGGCGGGCTGTGTGTTTTACACCTAGGCCTTCAGTGCTGCTATCCTCCTGCAATTAAACCACCTTCTAATAACCTCAGCATGACACTAGGACTATATGCTGCTGTTATTCGTCGTAACCAGCCCATATTCACAGTGACAGTAACCTTTATAGAGTGGAATAAAGTGATTTAACACGAGGATCAACACCTATAAGAGTTACAACACACTAACTGCAGAGACATGAATACATGGTGACTGAAAGCATCAAGGATGTAGCATTATTACGCATTATGACATGTGCATCACAAATAGACATCGCGTAACCCAAATCAGTGTCATTACCAAAGAAACAAGAACAAACTCACAACAACCATCACATTTACTCATACGACCAGCAAATAGGCAAAAATCCGTAAAACACAAATAACACAATCAGATTCAACAGGCTTCTCCACAGATTCCAGCCACACAAAAATCCATCAAACTTACCAAAGCTGCTCATCATCCGAAGACAAAGTCCATCCTCCTTTCTTTCTTTATAAAGAGTTTAACCACATGGCTGTACAGTACATCGGTGCATTTCAGTTCCAAAATGTGAAAAAAAGTGTTGTAAATCCATTTCTTCTCCTCCTTCAGCCATTGTGTGTTAAAAAACAACAGGACTAAGTAAAAATCTAAACAAAAAATCTAAAGCACTATATCTAAAAATCTAAATGTCAAGAAAGTTTAAATAAACATTAATGCTCCGTTGCATGCTAGCTAGGTTTACTGGAGTTAGCTAATCTAACCGGCCCTCTTCTTCTTCTGATGAATTTAAGGCAGACTGTAGCTGTGTATGCTGTACTCTGATGACGTAGGCCAAAGCCAGCTAGAAGGCCCTGATGTGTAAAAGAACACGCCCAACATGGCAAACTTGAAATCTGACTGGTTAAAAAATATGACAATCAACAACATCATCCCATTTGCTTGAATAGCAGAGGGGATTCACTTGAGATTCTGAAGGCCTCAGGCTAGATTTTTTTTACCCGGAGACAGCACGGGTGGAAAATCTGATTGGATAAAAGTTCTAATTTAATGTGAGCTGCACTGGAAGCAGTGAAACTGAGGGAGAGAGTAGCGATTAAATGATGTTAATAATAAATTGATGGGAACGAACTTTGTAAAATACATATAGCATTAACTAAAATATATATTAAATTATAAAAATATAATTTGATGATTCTGACAATCTCTAGGCCAGCAGAGAAGGCCTTGCTGGCCCTGACCGCCCACCACTGACTTTTTCTTTATATGATATGATTTGGATTGTATTAGAAGCTACATATGGTTACTTTGCATTTTTTTCCTCAGATGAGCACTTTATAGCTTGTTGATTATTCTAAAACGCTTGATCAAAGTTATTCACTACTCAAGTAATCTTTTTAATCTTTCTTATTCTCACTCAATAATTATTCTGGTGACTACTCTTACTTATGCTTGAGTCACTATTATCATAAAGTAATAATACTTTTACTAGAATACAGTTTCTGGTTCCTCTACACACCTCTGAGCATGACACCGTGTAGCTAACATGATTTTTGTGAAATCCACCCATTGTTTGATGGCACAAAACTCTAATGGAGTTTGTTTTATTCCTGTAAAGATCTCTCCGGCTGTTATTTCCTGCTTCTTGTGAACGGCTGAAGGTCTCTGAAAACATCCTGTTCTCTTTTTCTCGTTTATTTGCAGTCGTTTCTTTGCTGAGACCATTAAAAGGAGAAGAAGAAGAAGAAGAAGAAGACCGTCCGGGCTGCGTAACCATCAGATCAAAGGAATAGATGCAGCAGATCAGGTCTGAGTCAGCAGTAGGCTGATGGAGACTGAAAAGATCCCAAAACCCAAAACTCCGACACAATGATCATATGTCGTCCTCGCTGCAACACAGGCATAATTACAGATGACCCAGCTCCATTTAATACGTCCTGACAGGCCTCATAGCTCACATCTGCCGCATTCTGCACTTTTCTCATCCATACCGCTCCAATTATCCTCCGTCCTCAGAGTCTTTCAGCCTCTCAGGAACAACACACACTTCCTGCTCTTACTTTACTGGAGTTACTTAACAGGTCAGTGTTACCTTAAAAATCAAGTCAATGTGGCTGTTCTGTAAAATGTTTTAAAAAATATATATATATATGTTTGATATTACCAATAGAATTTTAGAAAAGGTTTAAAATATTTCAACTTTTTTCACTCTTTTGTTTTTTACATTTTCATTTCAGCTCTTTCTGTCCTCTCTTTTCTTCTCTTCCCACTTCCTTCTTTCATATTCAAACATTCCTTTTATCTTTATTTCTGTTATTTATTTCTCCTTCCTTTCTTCTTCATCAGATCTGAAAACCTTCTTGCCCTGCTTCCTTTCTCCCTCCCTCCCTTCCTTCCTTCCGTCCTTACTTGCTTTATTCTTCTTTCCCTTTTATTTGGCTTTCCTTTTCTCTTTACTTCAGCTAGTCAGAAAACATGAAAATCTTGAAAACTTCTAAATTATTTTTTTTACAAGTGCGATCAAGAAACGTGAGGTCATGTGACACCAAAACTGAACTGTATGACACTACCAATCATTTTGATCTTTGGGTGCATTTAATTATTATAAACTATTTACTGTGCCTTTAAAGAAGTTAGGTGGATGATTTTTACTTACAGTGTACAGTATAGCATATTATACAGTAGTAGCATGCACACACATGCACGCACACGCACACACATATATATTAGTATTGTGCCATATATTGTTCATGATATACCTTGTATAATGTTTTAATGTAATATAAATTTGTCATAGCACAATTGATCATATTACAGCTTGATGACGTGCTGATGAATTTTCACATCATGAGCAATAAGAAACTAAACTATCATGTCTGAAAGTATCAGCTCAGCATGTGATGAATTATCTTCTCTGCTGTTTGAAATGGTTCACCTACAAGCTAACAGCTAACAGCTAAAGGTGAAAACACAACAAATTAGTTTCTCCACCTGAAGCAGAAACACCTGGTGAATACCAAGAAAGTCACATGAGGAGAGCCAATCAGATGATTTGAGACACAAAACAAACAGGAAGTGATGCTGACTCAGTCTAGCATAGCTAGCGCGTTAGCTAGCTGTACTTCCTGTGACAGAACAAGCTAACGGTGGAGAGAAATTAGCTTAGTGGTGACTTTTAGCTTAGTGGTGACTTAGCTTTGTTAATTTCACTGATGTATGACCATTTTAGCTCAGCTGATAACAGTGTTAGCTTAGCTGCTATGCTAACTTCAGATGAGTTCTTGTCTTGTGGTGGATTTGGACTNGTGTTAGCTTAGCTGCTATGCTAACTTCAGATGAGTTCTTGTCTTGTGGTGGATTTGGACTTCAGAGAGCATTTAAGTTTAGCGTCATAGAGGCTATTTAGCTCTGGAGGGAAAATCATAACCTGCCAAAGACCAGATCTGATGACATCATCAGTCATTTTATTTGCTGATACTACTAAATATATTCTTAAAGATACTATTAAATATCTCTGTAAAGATATGGGTTATGGCTTCTAGTTCTGGTAGTTGAACAACAGAATATTACTGTTTTAATGTAGAGTTTCTTGTAGGCTTTATGACTGGTTTTTTTTTTTATTTATGCAGCCTCCATCAGGTATTTCAAAGCTCTGAACTCACCTGCCAGCTGCTCCTGTGCCTGATCACATGACCCATTAGCTGCTCATTACTCCTTCCTGCCCAGATACTCTTTGTTTTATAACGACTGAAAATGAGCAGCTAAAGCTAACCTGAGTTACTGTTTACAAGCTAAAATATTACAGGATTTAGTTATTTCTACTTTTACTGAAGGAAAANAGTTACTGTTTACAAGCTAAAATATTACAGGATTTAGTTATTTCTACTTTTACTGAAGGAAAAACTCGACTGTTTCTGCTTTTACACTGATTCATATTTACTCATGTTAGTACAGTTTGCAGGATTGTTTACTTCTAAAATCACCACGACAACAAGGGTCAGCATTACACTGTTCATATCATCTTGAATGTTATCATCGCAAAAATACCTTCAGATATGATGATATTTTAAGGCTCAATCACTCAGCCCTAGTATAAACTGTACTTTATGGCTCTGTAACTTCTAGAATTTTAATTTTTGGCATGTTTGATCACTGGCTAAATGCTTCCATGTTTGACGTGTGACTGAGCATGACTAAAATAAATCCCTCTTTACTGACAGCTACAGTGTGTGACAGCTGACACGTGAGGACATTAAACCTGAAATTCTGCTTTTTATCAGTCGACTATTTTGGATTTCCAAAGGTGGCAGATTGCGTGGATAAATCCCCCCACCCACCCCACTGATGAGTGAGTGCAGTGAAAACAGCCCTCAGCCAGGCTGAAAGGAGGAAAATATCAAAATGGCTCCAGAAGATGACAGGCCCAGTGTGTTGGATCTCTCATCTTCTGTGATTCCAGCATACCAATCCCCCCGACGGATGAGTGAGAGGAGACGGCTCTAACTGTTCCTCCCTGCTGGATCTGCCTGATGTGAAGTGACTCCAGCTATAATCGCTCTCTAACTTTGTAGGTTACAACTTGGAGTGATTTAACTCAACTTCTCACGCTTCTCTCACACTTTTGCCGTTAGCTGTGGTGCATCAGACAGTGAAGTCATGCAATATCAGGGCCTCAGTAATGCAGTCAACAGCTTCAAACTGCTTATCCAGCTCAATCCAGATGGGAAATCATCCCCAAACTGTTTCCTTTTATTGCGGCTCAGCTCCACCGTGTTTATCCTGGTGCACAAATCACTTTTCAAACTGGTCAAAAGAGCAAAGAAATGATCAGCGCGAGTTCCTTCTTATCAGTGTCATTTTTGAGAGAAGCGAGCTCACGGCTGCACTAAAAAACGGGACCTAGAGGTGATTTTGTTCCTGTCGTGCACAAACAGAAGGGCCGTCCTCGCAGGCTTCACGGCTCAGCGGCGTTTAACTCTCCTTTCCAGAATCAGAATCAGTCCAGCTGACATAAAGAGCAGCATCCAATACCTCACGGTGAGCGATTCTGACTCTCCTCCTCCTCCAGGATTCAGAGCGACGCCTGCCTCTTCTCTCCAAATGTATTCCACAGCAGCTGTTGCCATAGGAGATGCGTCATAAACGACATGCAGAGATAACGGAGTGGGATCTAAGTTTCTGTGGTCCTTTGAGGACGGGATGGGGGATTAGCAGAATGTTCTGGGTCCCCTGACGCTCTCAGAGAGCAGCCAATTAAAACATTAAGGAGAAGGACGGGAGCCGCCTGCCAAGTCACGACTAAAAGAAGGAGAAGATGTAAAGATTTTGTTTTTGTGCTGTGTGTGTGAGGGGCTCTGAACCCAAACCAGCAGGAAACACACACCTCATTTACAGTCTGATGCCATCAAACCCTCACACACATCACCTCCATGTTTACAGCCTACTTCCTGTCCGTGTCTGTTTCTTTTTGTGTGAGCATGTGTGAATTTGTATTTTTGTATATTTTTGTCTATTTGTGTTTATGTGAGTGTGCTTGTGTGTATTAGCGTGGTGTGTGTGTTTGTATTTGTGTATGTGTGTGTTTGGATATAACTCTGTGTGTGTGTCTTTGTGTGTTCATGTGTGTCTCTGTATTTGTGTTTCCTGTTTTTATTTTCTTCCTCCTCAGACATTTCTGACCAATGAGCAGAGAGAGTTTTGCTGAGATTTTGGTTTGATTGGATGTTTTCCTGTGTGAAACTGAATCAAACCAACAATTTAGTTCCTGATTCAGACCAGAGCAAACGATCTACAGATCTGAAAACACCTTTAATCCTGATAAATCTCTGTATCTCTGTAAATGTATTCTCAGCTTTCAAAAAGTTTTTCTTCTACAGTAATATTTTACCTTATCATAAGGACTGTAACACATTATATGATCACTATAGTATTATAAAATATTTCTGTTAGCTCATCTCATGCTGCGTTTGCCTTTATTGACAAGCAGGAAGTGGATGAAATGCGCTGAGCTACAAGAAGGAAAGTGATGATGCATTTTTAGGAAGTGTGATCAAAGCAGGAAACCATTTTTAAAATGAATCTGATCATGTTAATTGTCCGTCACATTTTCCACATAATATATTTTGACAGTATAAAGCATATTTTTCTCAGAGGATTTTAACGCTTGACCGTTGAAGCTTTGCTACATTCAAAGCTTCAAACCAGCCTGTTCTCGTCTCCAGAGGTCAGAGGGAAGCTCCTCCTGCTCCTGCCACCTCCACTTTCTCCACACTAACGCACATCAGAAACACTACGACATCTCGTGTTTTTTTTTTTATCACGTCACAGAAGAAGAGTGACAGTGCTGCAGCCGTCGTGAAAATGAAGTGATTAGCCATCTTAATTAGCTGTCGTCTTTGGCCTCAGCCTTCTCTGCATGATGGAAAGTTGTGCTGTGACGATCAATAGGGAGTAAAACAGCAACCACCCACAGCCTCTTTTTCACAGAAGACTCCTGCTCATGGAGGCTGGAAAACCGGAAGAATATGAGGGTGGGCAGATCATTTAGGGTAGAGGACATCGGTTGAACGGCTGTTCAGGCTTCCTTACCACGAACATGGATGTGCAAGTGTCACACGGAAAATGTGATGTAACTGAAGCCAAAAGGCTGGCTGTGAAGTCCACGTTTGAAATGGTCATGGTTGTTACCAAGAAAGTATTTACTAACCAACAAGATAAAGGAGATCACATTTAAAATTATTCACAAATGTTATCCTGTGAAAAAGTTTTTAAATCAAAAACACAGATGGGAATTGGAGGGTTTGTGTGCATTTTGTAAAAGTCATGAAGAAACTTTAACACATCTCTTCTGGAACTGTACCTACACAAGAATCTTCTGGACTGATATGATGAACTTTATTCATAAAAAAAAAAAAAAAAANAAAAAAAAAAAAAAAAAAGCATAACAATTTCCCTCAAAGACAAATCTGTATTATACTTTACGGCAAATATCATATCCACACCGGCAAATTTTTACACCAAAAACCAAACTTTAATGTATTCTGCGCGCTTCCTTTAACATTTACATAGATAGCCTAAAACTTAGCTTAAATATCAAGATGATCTCTACATTTGAAAATCTCTGTATTTCTTAAATGTAATCCTCCAGCATCGCTTTCCAGTTTTTTCTATTTCCTGTCCTCTTTGCTTTGTTTGACTTTTACCTGTTACACTTTTGTACAGAAGTGTGTAGAGTAGCCAGAATCTGTACTCAAGTAAAAGTATTGTTACTATATGATAAGAGTGACTCAAGAATAAGTAAGAGTACTCACCAAAATAATGACTTGAGTAAGAAAGTATCTATTAAAAAGATTACTTGAGTANAGTAAGAGTACTCACCAAAATAATGACTTGAGTAAGAAAGTATCTATTAAAAAGATTACTTGAGTAGCGAGTAACTTTGATCAAGCTTATTCTTTAGAATAATCTATAAGCTATAAAGTCCTTGTCTGAGGAAACAAATGCAAAGTAGCCATCATGGATGGATTATCATGACTACTGACCCTGGACACAAACTCACCACGGGCTCCTACCTACACACACAAATAATACGTGCACACTGCGAGTGTCCTCCCCACGAACACAGAGTTTGGCACACAATAAACAGCATATTACAATCCACAACCACTCAGCATGTATTACTTTGAAATTATATTCGTTAGTTTGACATATTAAATTACTGCCATTTTAGGTGCGTTGTTCTGTACATGCCATGTACAGCACAGTATACATCTTTAGGAGTGAAAACACACACCTTCATTTAAATAAAACCACCACCAACAAACTGTGGAAGAACAAACACATGAACATCAAATGAAGCACACAGCTGACATGTCCTACCTGAACCACGGCGTTCTGCTGCCTTCTGTGAAGAGAAGTCAGGAATCAAGTCGTCAAAGTTCACGGACGAGTTCGTGTTAATTGGCCACGAGTGACAGCATGTCCAGGTGTGTGTGTCGTCCTGCTCCTCCGTTTGTTTTTAATCCTGGACGTTTGTGAAAAGGACCGTTCTCCCTCGCAGTTCTGACAGCTACAGTCACATACAGTCTTAACGCAATGTTCACGTTGGGAAATGTTGACTATAATCCACTTTCCAGCATTGTTTCCAGAAGTTTCTATGAAAGGCCGCAGCCAACTTCCCCTGCTAACGTTAGCATTAGCATTTTCCACTGCAGCATCAGAGTGCAGTCTTCCTGTGGACTTGGGCTAACGTTAGCAGTGCAGCATTAGCATCCAGCTTAGCCTCAGACAGCAGTGCTGCTAACATTAACATTACCTTCCACCTGTTTTTTTTTTTTTTTTTTTTTTTTTTTTTTTTTTTTTTTTTTTTTTTTTTTTTTTTTTTTTTTTTTTTTTTTTT
>VXCM01006783.1:0-40470 GCA_014773175.1 Lucifuga dentata | reverse complement strand
TGCTTTGATGATCTTTTTAATGTCCCTACTTTTTACCTTTACTGTAAAGTGTATCGGGACCATGATCCATGGTGATTTTGCACTTTAAATAAATTGATTGATTGATTGATTGATGTTGGGCTCAAATATGCAAAATCTATAGTCCTTATTATTATTATTATTATTATTATTATTATTATTATTATTTTATTTTCTTTATGACCTTCTTCTTCTTCCACAGTATAGGCTACAAGTTAGCAAAACCTCTAAATAAATAACATCTGACCTTAGCTGAGCACATAATTCTATTTTACAAAGTGTCATATTGGCCTGAGCATGTGTAGAACCTTTAGAAAAAGGGGGAAATGATGAGGGGAGAGTGGAAAAATACACAGATGCTTCTCCTTCACTTCCAAGTATTAAATGAGAAGGCTGAGCGTGTGATCCCCTCTGCTACAGCCCCAAGGCATAACTAATGGAGCACAGAAAACTGACTTTACAATAAACCAATAAATCAAATGGCAATAGAAATGGCAGTCAAAGACATTAATTGATCACAGATATCCAAGAGTCAGCCATTACCAATGATAAATCAATTTCTCTGGTTCAGTTACAGGTATAACTGTTAATTTAATGCATCACACATTTAGCTTTTAGCTTGAGGCTGAATACAGCATACATGTAAATGCAGAAATGAAAAAAATTGACAAAACAGAAAAATGCCTATTTTGCAATAAATTTTGCCACATTTCTGGATCCGCCTCTGGATCTGGATCACAAAAATTTAATCGTTCCTCCCAGAGCCATAGATGTGATAATTCACCAATATTAGCTTGGTTACTAATGTATGTATTAGTTGTTGAAGAGTTGAGCGCTTTCATTCACGAACATACTGTTGCTGCAGTCAGAAATGACATCATTGAGCATCATAGGTATAGAACGAGGAGGCATAGAAACTATCTGTGCATTTGCTGGGTGAGCTACTGTCACTAAGATAAATGGGCTGACATACAATATTTAGATAAATTATCTCTAGTGGTTATTTAGTTTGTGGAAATGCTCAACTACAGTAAAGAATTTTGTTCCAGTAAAGGTTTTTTTCATTATTATCATCAGTAACCAGCTTTTAAAAATGCAGGAGGCAACATTAATGATGAATAACAATGAACTTTTTATAACTAAAACAGAGCTTTCCAAATCACATCTTACACATACTGTCTGCATGTCTGTGCAATATAGTTAGTGTCAAAATATTTTATTAAAATGCACTCCTGCTTTATTAACTTGACACTTTATAATTATTCATCTCTATTTTTCCACTTCTCCCTCTCTGTTGCTTAGAGAGCGCTCCCAAACTCACCGCAGTCATAAAGAATCCAGCGTCTGTAACAGGAAGTAGCTTGCCCATCAACTGTTGTTAATGTTCCTGTAGATCGCCGACTGGCTTTCATAAAGTTGTTTGGAGACTTTTAATCTCAAAGGCAGCAGGAAAACAACAAAAGGTCCCGCAGCTGTACAATAACTGATGAGATGTGGAAAACCTTTTGTATATTAACAATGACCTAGTTTTTTTTCAACCAAACACACACACACACACACACACACACACACAGACTGAATATGACTGGTGTTTTTTTTTTTGTTTGTTTGTTTTAGTGTAATAAAATGTGATTTATGTAATATTAGGAGGTTTTCTTTCACACAAACACATGTCAAAAGGTCAAGTCATGCTGGCCGCAACAAAGAAGAATAAAGAACTGTTAAAAATGATCATATGCTGGAGGTTTACTGATACAGTGTAGCTTACCATATATGCTTGAGTATAAGCCAATATCGTATAAGCCACCCCCCCGATTTTGACCTGCAAATTTAGATTTTTAAAGAAACCCATATATCAGCCGAGCCTCTGATGTTGTCCATCAATTTATTTGTTCAGCAAATTACCTGTTTTTCTGAGCATTGTCATAGTATTCCTCTGATTTTCTGAAAATAATCCACGTACGGGTTGTAGCGGCTATTTTAAAACTTCACCGCTTTATAACGGGGCTTCTCTTCCTGATGCACACTGGAATGAAAACATCGCACTCTTGTTCTTTTCATAACTTGTTTATTTTTAAAATCAAAATAACAAAACATGACATGTGGTGAGATCAAAAACTATACCGCTGCCCTGATCCTCATAAACACTGATCAGCCTCCAGCTGAGCCTGTACAAATAGACTCCTCCACGATCACCACGTAATCAATCAGTTAAGATATAAATATTCAAAAACAATAACTTATTTGATTTCACTTTTCACAAATTAAATATTTTAAACAGTTGCTAATTAACCAAGAAATGGCTCTAACACCGGTAAACATGATATTTATCTCAGCAGCTGATTACTGTAACTGACCAATCACAAAAGCGCTTACTGGCCGCTGCAAAACGTGCTGGATAAGATGTTTTGATCATTCTGAGGTATGATAGGTATGATTTAAACTATTTTCCAGGGGTAGTGGTAATGGGTAGTATTTCCAGCCCTGGAAATTTTGTTCTCTTGGATCAAATCTGAATTTCTTGTGTATAAGCCAACCCCCCCAATTTGCTTTGTGAAATTTGGTAATAAAAACTCGGCTTATACTCGAATATATACGGGTAGATGTTTGTGCTTATACAGTCATACAGCTCTTTGCATAAGAAAATACATTTTTCTTTTGAGATAGTTAACCCCCCACCCACACACACACACACATACATATAGACCAAAGAGGTTATGTTTTTACCCACATCTCTTGGCTTGTTTGTTTGTTTTATAGCAGGATTAAAAGTTGTGAAATCAAATTTGCCAAAACTTGGTGGAAGGCTGTGCCATAACCCAGGAAAGAACCCATAAAATAATGGTGCCGATCATGATCCGGGGCAGATTCAGGAATTTCTTTTTTTTTTTGTTTGTTTGTTTGTTTGTTTGTTTGTTTTATGATTTCTTAACATTGCAAGATATTTAATATTTTGGTTCATTTCTTCAAAAGCAATAACCAATCATAATGAAAAAAAGTTAAACCTACTTATCCCATAATCATCAGTTTGCGCAGTTTGGACATTACAAATATGCTTGGACATGTGGCAGAAACATACAGCAGCCACTACTGTGTAGCTGAAATGATGCTGTTTTAGTAGAATGCACACAGTTTTGACATATCTTTAATAGTTACTGAGACAGATCAGGGGGAAAAAAAAAAAAAAAAAAAGTTAATTATGGTCCTACCTCTCTCCTGAGGCCAGTTAAATATATTACCAAATTTTTTTTATGTTTCTAGGTACTGTAAGTGTTCTAATAAGTCCCTTCTGGTTTCACACTGTTTCAGTGATCAGCGTTGTTTGTCACAGTCTTTGTACATATCTTGCACTGTAATTTAAAAGTGTCTTTATTTAATCATTGATATTTTGTCATTTTTCACATATTTGAATAGTGGGATTTCACTGAACAACCATTTTCTCCAATAACTTCCCAAGTAGCCCAAGTAATAAAGCCTCTTGTGCACCACAGGCTCTGAGTGCATGAGAGAGTTTAAATACTCGGACAGTCCCCGTTTTTCTGTTGCTGGAAAAGAGCATGCATCTGCAAAATTTTATTTATTTAATGTATTTTTTTTATGTTCCTATCATCGTTTACTGTTGCGGTTGTGAGAAGAATTAAGCTGTTTATTTTACATCTTCAAAGACAGACCGAGGATTTTATATAATGGTTTTCTTCAATCCCACATATTTTTAGTACAACCACTTTAATGAAGACATCTGTGCCTGTGATGCATTTAGTGGCAACACAAACAAACGGGGAAAAAAAATCACCCATTTGGTTACTGTGCAGCTTTATCTGCATGTAGAAGACCCGAAATCACTTTGGTGACTGATTTCATTCACTTTGTAAACTCTGCTAGTATCAGAAAGGTGCAGCAGCAGCAGGGAAGATGAATAGATACAAATGGCACAATGAGCAGACATAGTATTTTCTTTTTGTGTATTTTGTAAATAATATATGGCTTTGTAATCTAATGATATGTAAGAGGTCAGCCTTCATATCCAAAATGATGGTCACAGAGTGTTTGCTTATATCACAAGCCACAGACCATTGTTTGATATCTTTAATAAGCAGAGGTGTGGTGAGGGTCATCTCAGGTTCAGGGTACATTACCCAAAAGCTGGAAAGCTTAGGACAAGAGCAGCAACTAACATTTGATCAGTTTTTAAATTATTCTTTAGAAATAAATAATTCAAATTAGTAAGCAACTCAAAAACAATCTCCTGTAATGGTGAGATACAGGACTTCAGTGCAAGAAAGCAAAACATTGAGGTAGATCAGGTTTTATTGCACTCTGGAGCACATTTTTTATTATCTACTTTCAACAAAACAAGAAGCACTAAAGCCAACAAGGCTTCTAACTACACAGACTGGAAACAGATCTCCTTGGGCAAAATATTAAAACACATTTACAATAGCTCAGAGGCTGCTGATGTGAAGTAGCTTGACTACGTCATTCTCAAGACTCCATGATCTGATACTAAGAACCAAACAAGTTATAAGACAGGTAATAATCGGTGCATAAATTAGACATCAGACAGAATTAGAATGAGATAGGTGTAAGTTGGCTAGCAGCTTTTGTAGCTAGCAGGTTTCAGAGTGAGAACCATGAACAGCAGGCTGGCACTGTGTCAGAACAGCTCCACTTCCACAGTTGACCCCTGACAGTCCTATGGAAATCCAGTATCAACTCAGGGTCCAGAATGTCCAATAGTAGCACTCATGATCACCTCTCCATACCATTCCCCTTACAGTGTGCCAGGAAGTCTTCACCATGTAAAGTAGTAACGAGAATCCTGATTCCTCTTTACTGTGACGACCCTGTGAATTGTCCACAAGATGAGACAGAGATGAGACAGAGATGGGCAGGAGAGTGAGCACAGGCAGAATGCTGAAGGAGGCCAGCTTGAGTTAGGATGTACGGAACATATGTTGGCTTTACATGGTCTGCAGGAAGTCGAAGTGGAATGAAGCAACAGATCCTAAATGTGGAAGGCAGATCATATCCCATGGCTGATAACACTGCTCGTCTTTGTCTCCTTTGAGCTGGCATGCATCAAGTATGCTCGGTTATATTTTGAATGAAATCTGTGAAACCAGTGAAGGAAATCCTGGGCTGCAGGTAATTTCCCCCAGTTAGAGATTTGCTTCTGGGAGGCGTACTTCACCCATATCTACCTGAGGGTCTAAAAAAAAAAAAATAGGAATATCAGAGATGAGGAGGTGCTGGGTCATCTCCACTTGGTTGGAGATGACCCAGACAAGTTTAATGTACCTTAAAAAAAAAAAAGATTGAAAATATGTTTTTATTTTTTATGTCGCTTCCAGTCTGCATTGGCTCATCAGTGCTGGAATCAGGAGCAGCAGATGAGGAAACAGCTGAGCTGGCTGGATTCTTCAACATACTGTGCTCTTGAACATTTGTAGTGAACTGTGTTCTGAGAGAATGGACAGTTGTTCTTCTGGTGTTCTGGGAGAAGCTGCTGTATAAACTCAGTAAACACTTGCTAAGTGTCCTTTAAATGGTTAGCCTTGTGGCCTGCAAACACAAATGCTGTTCATCACCTATTGAAGCTCAGACTTGCTGTAACAGATGATAGGTAAAGTTCGATGAATGAAGAAACAGGTAGACCAATTTACTATATTCTCTAAACATGCCAACGAACACTCATCAGGACATAGACTCAACATAGACTGAAGATTATTTTCCCAGGTAAAAAAAATCTACACAATCTGGACAAATGAAAGAAACTGAAGCATCAATTACTTCAGACAAGTGTGTTAAAGCTGAAACTATTAAAGGAAATCCTGACAATTTTGCAGGTTTGATCCCACTAAAAAACAACTCTGATACACATTACGTTACTGACAATTTCCCAAAATATACTACTTTAGCAATACGTCATAGATAGATAGATAGATAGATAGATAGATAGATAGATAGATAGATAGATAGATAGATAGATAGATAGATAGATTTTTTTTTTCCCTACCTTCCATTAGCATACTGGAGTAGTGTTCATTTCGTTATGCTATTAAAATCAACTTGTAGAGACTTGAAACACCCTTCAAATAGGTAATCCATCACACTGAATACTATGTCTATGAAGGGTTTTTTTGTAACTTTATTTAACCAGTCCAAAGCTGCACAGAAGACAATGTACGTCTGCACCAGGGAATATATTCCAAGGAGAAGACATATTTTTACAGAGAAATTAAAAAAAAAAACAACGTTTTACATTTGGACATACTGTATCTGTCAGCAGGCGAAACATTGAATTTTAAGGTGGGTATATCACCTGAACATTTGATTTTAAAAGATTAGGGGATTTGGCAAAATAACAGGGAAAAATAAAATACAGGTTTATGTTTTGGAAATTGTTTGGCAGTAACGTAACATTTATGTGGATCATATTCATTGGGCTAGAACATGCAAAGTTGCAGGTATGCTCCTTTAAAACTGAAACACAAGAAAAGAGAGTCATTGAGAAATCTGCAGGAATTTGCACAGGTCTGCACAGTAAAGTTACAGAGTTAGTCTACAAGTCTATCAAATAACAAAACAAGGATTTCTTGACATTCATCATTGTTTTTGTACTTAACACTAACAGCTTTAACTAAGTACTTAAGAATATTTATGTTATTGTGAACTGGACAGTAATCAATAGCTGTCAAACATTGACAAAAACATAAAATAAGAATAAAATGAACTTTAAAAGCTAATTTGTAAAACAAAATGTGTCTTTAAAATCAATTTAAAAGAAAAAGGGGAGTTTTCTGCTCTGGTCTCTTTAGGCAAATCATTCCAAAGTGCAGGTGAGCTAACAGCAAAGACTTCTTACCTTTCTGTCTAAATCTGGACCTTGGAATGACAAAATACAAACCAATATTCAGCACAGGAACTCAGATAGTTGGTTTGTAATTTATAATTTATTTATTTAAACTGGGACACTGCACATTGATGAACAATCAAAATGTAAATATGCCAGATATAGCCAAGGTTGACTAATTTTTATCCGTAGTCCCATGCTAAGATGGCTACCTACAATATAAAAAAGATTAAAAACATGATACGTTACAGAAAACAGATCAAAAAAACTTACAATAAAAAACACATTGGTCTCCTGGACATTCTTCAAAATAATCATTAAAATATCTTTCTAAATACAGTCTAGCATTTTAATCAACACGAAAATCAAATGACAATTCAAACATCACACATATTTCAAAAGATGCACACTCCAAGCAAGGGTCTGAGCATTTTCATTACTGTTTTCCTTTTCATTGCATTTTCCTTAGTCATTATGAACCATCCTTAATCTGATGTTGAAGTCTCCTGTGGAAGATTCCCAGTCGTACCCGCAGCACTGTTGGTGGCTCGGGTTCAGCACCACGGAGGGCGCCTTCGTATTGAGCGAGAAATTCAAGCTGAAGCGTCAGAGCTCTGCAGGAAATGTTCAGCCACTCTTAGACATTCCTGCAATTTAATAATGCAAAACACTGAGGAAAGCTCAAACGCCACAACACCACATCAAATAAATGGAGCTCAGATGGGTCAAGTCATGTTTCAGCCCAAGTTAGTGCAAGTCCTGCAGGATTAAATGAATTACAGACAAAATAAACTGCAGGGTTTTTTGTTTTTTTTTTTGTTAGTGTGTTTCTCTCAAGATAACAATTTATAATGTCAGCTTTCCATTAGGTGTAGCATGAGCATTTTTCTTTATATTTTAAAATTGCTGATTCAAAATGACAGTAATATAGGAGCAGATGTTTCGATTACATAGCAGGTAAGTCAAACCAAATTATCTCACCGCAACAGGGAGTAAAGTTGTTGTGAAGAGAGATTACACAGCACGTTTCATCGCCAATTTATCACCTGAGCAAAATAATTCAATTACTACCTCAGAAGCAGCTTAACAAGCACTAAGCAGTGAAAATACCTGCATATTATTTAGTTTGGAAAGAAACACTGCAAACTTTTTTACTTTTTGATGCCAGAACACTCTGCTTCTGCTGTTGAGGGTCAATGGTGAATTGTGTGTCTTAATATGTCGTTATAAGTACTCTATATTTTAGAGGATACTTGTTATGCTAATTTGATGCACTAGCAGCTACTTTACATGCTAAGTAAATAAGTGTTTTTTTATTTTATCTTACATCCGTGTGCAAAGAAAAACAAAAGAGAGAGAGGAAGCACTTACAAATGCCAAAATAAATAATGATGCTGCATTATGAAGAATTCAAAACTCATCCACGTTTTTAGCACTTGTGGAGGAGTTGAAACAAGCTCAAGGAGAACTCATTTTATCTCCTCTCTCTCTTCCATCACATTGCAAAGGTGTAAACTTCCTCCCTGATGCACACTTTACAATCAGCTGGGTTATAGAGGGGACAGGTTTTCACAGAGTTATGGTGAGATTCAGGAAGTCAACCACTGTATCAACGGCACTGACATACAGATGAGAATCTGTCTGTTGTAAAGCGTTTCAGTAGATTTACTGTAGCCATGCAGGAGAAACATCAACACATCTCATAAAAGCCTCCCATTTTTCACCGAGAAACACTACAGACCAAAGGCAGTGAGGCACAATGACATTATTTGATGCTGTTATTACTTTGGCCTTCTAACCTAAATACAATTTTGACATCGGTGAATGCAGACTCAAAAATATGCCCAAGGAAGCTTAACTCTGCTTTAAATGGAAGAAGAATAAAAATAAAAGTTTTTCAAGCAAAAATTAAAAAAAAGCTCTTTTCTCACACAGTTGATACTGCAAAATAATATATTCAAACAACCCTAACTCGTTGTCGTCCTGCTCTAGCCTTCAGTCCAAAGAGACCTTTCAAATTTCTGAATGAAAACTGCTTTGAAACTATTTTTTTCTTAAGTCATAGCAGTGGCATAAAGCAGGGATGATATTTTGCAATGCATTTTCCCAGCCTCTGTGTCCTTAACCGTGGTCTCTTTCTTTTAGTATTGAAATTTTCTCAGTTATACAAATCCACAATCTGTAGATACAAGGACAAATTGACATCCAGGAACAGCTCATCATAATAAACCACTGGCTTGACAAGGGCAACTTCTCTACAAACTCTCAGAGGAAAGCTTTACTGCAAAATATGTAACTGATTGCAATGCTGATCCCACAAATAATCTGAAGATGTCCTTCACAAAATGGATCTCTTGGACAATATAAAGTCCTTGTTCTCCAATCCCGCAGTTTTAATACCTAAGCGTGTTACTCTTACAGATGGCTAGGCAGAGGTCGTCTACAGAGAAGACAGAGAAAAAGCACAAAAGTCAAAACCAGAGGCTTAGTTTGGCTCAGAAGTCAGCTCATCATTCCAGAAAACAAATTTCCATTCCAAACCAAACTCTTCTGAAAGTGCGATCTTAATGCCAAACTTTGCCAAGATTCAGAATGTTCTCCTTATTTTGAAATCCTTATTGTAGCGTCAAATTGTTTTATGAAATTGCAAATACACTTTTTTTTTTTAAGAGAAAAAAAGATTCAGTAATAATAAAAGGATGAATAATATTTAAGAATACCCCTGGATTCAGTAATCTTCATAGTATTTTTCAGGATTTATTTTCACAGATTTTCTTTTTTTACATGATTTTTTTTTTCTCTTCTCATTATTATTCCAGTACATTTGTTGGTGTGACCATAACCCATCCACACCATACTTTATCGAAGAAATTTGCTTTATGTCATATTGTTTTATCTCTGACAATTAAAAAAAAAATCAAAAAATCAAAAACTCTTACTACCTACTATATTACACTATAAAATGAGGGGAATTTTTACAAAAGCATAAGTGGAGAAGCTGAATTCCAGTTGGCATGTGAGAAAGAATCGCTGATGTTGTTTTTCCCATTTCTTTGATTTTGGGTAAATAGGTTTAATAGAACGATGAGACATTTTGTGGATATCCTCATGGATCATGCACCCCAAGCACTGGAACTCATCCATCCATCCATCCATCCATGCATCCATCCATGTTCTATACCTGTTTGTCCTGTTAAGGGTCATGAGGGGGCTGGAACCTATCCCAGCAGTCACTGGGCAAGAGGTGGGGTACACCCTGGACAGATTGCCAGTCTTTCTCAGGGCTGACACAGAGACAGACAAACACATTCACACCTATGGCAATTTAGAGTTTCCAATTAACCTGACCTCCATGTCTTTGGAGGTGGGAGGAAGCCGGAGTATCCAGAGGGAACCCACACAAACACAGGGAGAACGTGCAAACTCTGCACAGAAAAGACCCAGTCGGACTCGAACCCAGGACCTTTTTGCTGTGAGGTGACAGTGCTAACCACTGAGCCACCATGCTGCCCTCATCGGAACTCACTTTATCACTATTCTAAAAATTGTTTCTAATGTAAAATTGTCTGTACTTTTTAATATCTTTCTATTTTGGCAGAAAATAGTTTTCAGTGTTATTCAGCACAATGTTTGTGAAAAGAAAAATTGCAGTTGCAGTTTTTCAAATGTAATTCATCATTGTTTTAGCACCACAAATGACATGCTGCTGATCTCCAGTGTGCTGAGGTGGTGCCATGAAATTAAGTGGAAAAGCTTTTAAAACTGCTTCAAAGTGAACCAAAACCATGTGGATCACAGCTTTAGGTGTAAGTGGGTAATATTTATATTCTGTGTATTATTATATAATTAAGATAACCTGGATGTTTAGAAGTCAAACCAAGTTTATTTGTATAGTCCAATATTACATACAATGTCTCAAAGGGCTTTACAGGCCCACATATCAACATTTCCTGACCCAACCCAAGCTCTCTAAGAATAAATAAAAATAAATAAATAAAACTTATTATATAACAAAAAAAATGGAAGAAATCTCAGGAGGTGCAATTCAAAGAGAGATTTCCTCTCCTCAAAAGGCCAGGTGTGTAATAGGAACCACAGGTGGGGAAAAAGACAAATTAAAAACATAAGAACAATGAAACATTACAGGATGACACAGAACAGCAATAAAAAATAAATAAATAAATAAAACCACAATGATCCAGTAAGAGGATCTTGAAAGATGTAGTCAATATATGAAATCATAATCATGATGCTTTTACATGATACTTGCAATATTTCCCTAGTTATGATTAAAATATGAATGCACATGTTAAGACACTGAGTGAAGAAGCTGATGCTTTGTAATCGTATCTGAGATGCTGACAACAAAAAAAGCAGCACATTCACAAGCAAAGAGATCCCAGAAAAGGGTTTACAATAAGAAACAAGAGTCAAAGTGAATAGAATAAAAGAATACATAGAGGTATAGACAGATGTAAGCATCAAGAACGAACGCAGTACCATCTATAGAGACAGAGATGGAAGCAGCAGAGAAATAGGGCAGTGTAGGCGGACTAATTTGCACTTGTCATGGTGAACTATGAAATTGTAGAAGATTTGCCTTTTTTTTTTTTTTTAANTTTTTTTTTTTTTTTTAAATGGTTCTCTAGCTTCGTTTGGAGGACTGAAGCTTCTGTAATTTGAGGTGAGCGTAGAGGAAGAATCAGTAGGACACGGAACCTTAATGATGTATTTAAAATAGAAAATAATAAGGTACAAAGATATGGGTCAAAAACAAAAAAAAAAAAAAAAAAANAAAAAAAAAAAAAAAAAAAAGAAGCTTTTCAGCTGATCCCAGCCACAACAATGAAGTCGACTGATGTACAGTACCGAAGGAAAGCCACCACAGCTCAAACGCACATTCAAATTTACAGAATAATAACCAAACACACCCTTTCTGTTGTTCTCCACACCTGTCGTCTTTTTGTTCTTGGAATGAGAGAATGAGTTGTTACTTTTGCCGCATTTACCCATAGTTTGATATGATTTGCGCAAATATATCGACAAAAGATTTGTCAGAAATGTCTGGAGATGGGAGCAAAGAAATTAAAACAGGAAGTTTACTATGCCTGGGTAGCTTCGTAACAAAGAATAACGACAGAACTAGGATACACTCTTATTCATACTTATTATTTTGAGCCATATACCAAACAAATCTATGTCAGCACAATGCTGGATTTGAATGCAGTCTAAGATGTCTCAAACCCAATAATTTGTTTCACATTATGTGAAAAAGATGTGCTGCCTTCAGATGACTGAACAGGAGAAGAGAGCACATATTAAGCACATAAAACAACATGCTCACCTTCAACATGTTCATCTGAAGATGAACATGTTAGGTAAGCTTGACATATTACAAACTTGACTTATGTCAGCCTCACTCTCTGATTCTAGATCAATCAACTGATCAATAGATCACCTTGGAATGGTTTCAGAACTACTTTGGATCATGTTCACACCACACAAATCAGAGTTTGCTTGTAACCGCACCAAGACCACTTCCTCAAAGGGGTCTTGGTGATGGGTGATTGCTGTTTTGAGATCTATGGCTGTTCCGTATCACATTGTTCAATAAATGCTGGCATATTTTTTTAATATAATAAAAGTTTTAAATATCATGATAAATATCATGATATGGATGATAATACAGCACGATGATGCACAGCAAGAGGAAACAAAGCAAACATGATCAAAAATAGTGGGTCAGCACCTGACAAAGTAATGGATAAGCTACCAAACTTACCATCTACCTGCGAAAGGTGCACACACAACAAATTTGTCACCACCTGAAGTAGAAACACACAGGTGAATACCAAGAAAGTCAAAGGTTGCATGAGGAGGATAGCCAAGCAGCTGATTTGCAGTCCAAAACACTCAGTCAAGGATAGCTCGCGCATTAGCTAGTTGTATTGTGACAAAAAGCAAATGATGTGGTGAAATTAGCAAAGTGATAACTTCTTGTTGCACTGTATGAACAGTGTTAGCCTAGCCTCTATGTAAGCTGACTTCAGTTGAGTTCTTCGCCTCAACCACGAGCATGTGGTGGAGTCGGACTTTGAAGGCGTATTTAAATACAGCATCATAAAAACTATTTAGCACTAGAGGGACTATCATAACCTTGCAAAGATCAGCTCTTAAGCCATCATCAGTAATTTATTAGGTGATGCTATTTATGTTTTATGCACTATACACAGACTAAGATCAATACCAGTGTTATATCAATTTGTACTTTTCTTACTTGACTTTTTTTTTTTTTTACCTTGAGACTATTGTAACCACCAGGCAGTTGTTTTTGTATCACACTTTACATTGCGTAGGTCGACATGTTTGCTGTGCAAGTGTGTGGGCGCATCAACATTAAAGAAGCGATAGCAGATTTAAATAAAATCGTTGCCCGCCATGTAATTAAGTGAACAGGAGAGCTTACTGTAGAGTATTAATGAAAGTGGAAGATGCAGAAGAAGAGAAAGTCTGTCTCCTCAAACAGCTTGTCAAGTCTAGAAGATAATTACAGGCTTGGTTTTAAATTGAAGCCTTTGAACTTTCAATTCCAGTTGAATGATCATCATCATCTTCTTCTTCTTCTTCTTCTTCTTCTTCTTCTTCTGTTCACACAAACTTTTTTTTATTTCAGTTTTAGATTCTTGGCTGGAAACCTGAAAATCTGTATGCACACACAAACATCAGTCATAACAAACATGCATCAATACTTATTTGCAATGCAGAATACATATATATGCATGGAAGACGTAAACGTTTTGAGTGTATTTTAGAGAAAAGTGATGTCAGCATGTAGATGTGCTGCTGAAAAAGTTGAGTTTTACTTTTGTGGTGCTGTAATTGATTACTGATTAGTAAGATCTGGATTTGGTTTTTGAGAAATAGATGAATTCAGGGACTTTAAAAATAAATGGATTTTAACTTGAAAAATGAAGTAAGGCCAGGATTAACTTTTTTTGTTTTTAAACTACACACATGCTTGTACACACAGTTGCTATGTAAGCAGGTTTGCTCGCATATTAGCATGCGTACCTTTTTTTTTTTTTTTTTTTTGTCAATCTGCAGGATTAAATCTTAAATCCGCCATGGGCAATATGAGGGCCACAACATATATCGTCCCTGATCTGCACCAGAATATCTGAAACACTCTTCAGATTTTGTTCAACAATGTAAACAAAGATGGCAATAATCAAGGAGACTGGCATTTTACTTATGCAGGTGAAAGAAACAGCTGCTGCACCGAGAACAAACATGGTAGGTGTGGAAATTAAATGAATCCCATCATGCTCAAACATGACTCAAAAATGGCTCAAAGTTTTTCCTTGAAACATTCAGCCATTTTTGTGGTTGACAATAGTTGGCATGACTGCCCCTATGATTTTTGAGATATTTAATCTTGCAAATTCTAGAAATGTCTCTTGCACAACCAATGCTTCTAACAAATGTAAAGTAGGCATGGCAGCCTGTGGATATAAGAGATGTTGTGTCATGTCCAAAACTTACACCAAGAGGTTCAATCTATTATAGATGGTTGAATAAGTAAAGCAGCATAACCTACTCAGGGGTGATATGGTAATTTAAAAATATCCTAAATTTAAAAAAAAAACAAAACAAAAAACTTCTTGCATTCCATATGCCAGTGCAAATAATGTTTGATAATTAGAGTTATATTCATTCATCATAAAGATGGGAAAGTAAGATGAATTATTGAGTTCTTCTTCTTCTTCTTTTCCTTTCGGCTTTCCCTTCAGGGGTCACCACAGCGAATCATCTGCCTCCATCTAACCCTATCCTCTGCCTCCTCTTCTCTCACACCAACTAACTTCATGTCCTCTTTCACTACATCCATAAATCTCCTCTTTGGTCTTCCTCTAGGCCTCCTGCCTGGCAGTTCCAACCTCAGCATCCTTCTACCGATATGTTCACTATCCCTCCTCTGTACATGTCCAAACCATCTCAGTCTGGCCTCTCTGACTTTATCTCCAAAACATCTAACATGCGCTGTCCCTCTGATGTACTCGTTCCTGATCCTATCCATCCTCGTCACTCCCAAAGAGAACCTCAGCATTTTAGTCTCTGCTACCTCTAGCTCTGCCTCCTGTCTTTTCCTCAGTGCCACTGTCTCTAAGCCATACAACATCGCTGGTCTCACCACCGTTTTGTACACCTTTCCTTTCATTCTTGCCGAGACTCTTTTGTCACACATCACACCTGACACTTTTCTCCACCCATTCCAACCTGCTTGCACACGTTTCTTCACCTCTTTTCCACACTCTCCATTGCTCTGGACTGTGGACCCTAAGTACTTAAAATCCTCCACCTTCTTTATCTCTATTCCCTGTAACCTCACCATTCCACTTGAGTCCCTCTCATTCACAGCCATGTATTCTGTCTTGCTGCGGCTAACCTTCATTCCTCTCCTTTCCAGGGAATATCTCCACCTCTCTAGGTTTTTCTCCACCTGCTCCCTGCTCTCACTATAGATCATAATGTCATCTGCAAACATCATAGTCCAAGGGGATTCTTGTCTAATGTCATCTGTCAACCTGTCCATCACTACAGCAAACAAGAAGGGGCTCAGAGCTGATCCTTGGTGTAGTCCCACTTCCACCTTGAACTCCTCTGTCACACCTACGGCACACCTCACCACTGTCTTACAGCTCTCATACATGTCCTGCACCACTCTAACATACTTCTCTGCCACTCCAGACTTCCTCATACAACACCACAGTTCCTCTCTCGGCACCCTGTCATATGCTTTCTCTAGATCTACAAAGGCACAATGCAGCTCCCTCTGACCTTCTCTGTACTTCTCTATCAACATCCTCAAAGCAAATACTGCATCTGTAGTACTCTTCCTTGGCATGAAACCATACTGCTGCTCAGAAATGCTGACTTCTGCCCTTAGTCTAGCTTCCACTACTCTTTCCCATAACTTCATTGTGTGGCTCATCAACTTTATTCCTCTGTAGTTGCCACAGTTCTGCACGTCTCCTTTGTTATTGAGTTATCCTTTCATTTTCCTTCTTTGGACAAAGAAACAGTGGCAGATTTAGACGAAGTATGAACAAACAATCACAGTCACATCATGCAGTTCCTGCTTCCGTGTGGGAGGTGTTTAGGCTGTGATAAGGCTAAATGTATCCTGGGAAACATGGTTTGCCATTTGGTGTTTGTTATCCTTCATCAATGGAGTGATCACCAAGCAATGTACATGTACCTGTGTATTCTTATAGTATTTGTAGTAATTATTCATTGTTCAACATTTGACGTTATCAAAAAATAAATAAAATAAAATACACCGTTGACATCATAAGCTGATAATTTATGAACACTGGATGACAATATACCAACCAAAGCAGAGAAACATGTCATACATTCAGATACTGTAGAAATAAAATGAATGAATGGGGAATGAATAGAAATGGAAACAACAACATCAAAAGTGAAAGTGGAAAAAAAAAAAACTCAAATGCAAACGCAATTCATCAGCAAATATATGCTGAATGTCTGGCAGTGTGAAACAGACTGATTTTTGACATCAGAGAGATGTTTAATTCTCTGGTGGGAAGATGCCACTTGTCTGGAAGCCAGCCGCTGTCTGGTTTGCTCCGTGGGTGTTCTTGGTGAATGATTTTTTTTTGCTTTGGAAACCGGTCCTTGGCTGTAGTGTAACATTAAAATGTCACATTCAGTGGCTACTGCTGCATATTCCATGCACAGTCATTTTTATGTGTACATACAATAAAATTAAAAAATAAACTGTGACATGTTTGAAGCCTTTGCATTATTGTAAAAATTTAATCTCATAGTGCTTTTAAGTAGAATTCAGCCCAGATTAACTTCACCCTTTCTATTCTGTACTATTCTCAATTTATGACATATCGATGAGGCAAAATCACTGATGTTTGCAGGCAGTCTTTGTATGGATGTTATAATAGTTCTGAAAATAGCATATTGATGTATCATTAAACCGGAGTACACAAAAAAAAAAAAAAAAAANAAAAAAAAAAAAAAAAAAAATGTAGAAAAGCCTTCTATACAGCATAAAATGCCCCATTTATTCCTTTGCATCTGGGATATTTTTTGTTCGTCTTTGAAAATATGATGTTGAATATTCACAGTCTCAGAAAGCTGACAGACAGAAAGGCCGAGGTTACAACTTCAACATTTAATATTCTCATTTATTTCATATCAGTTCTGACAAGCAATGATTTCTAATAGCCCACACCGAACTGAATTACATATTAGAGAACTGAAATGATATGGATGTCAGTCCTTGTCTGGATATTAATGTTTCTAGTCTCAATCGGGTAGGAAATAGCATCTAAGGGTTTTATTTATGCTACTTGAGTCATATCAGGCATAGCCGTAGAAAAAATTAAAAAAACATTTCAGTTTATCAATACACAGAGTGATTCGTGTCTAGAATTAAATGTATCAATAAATACCTGAATTAAATTTAATTTTATGTAAATGATCAGTTTCTGTTCAAAATAATCCCAGCAGTTACATTTCTCCAAAAGTGTGATTTGCTTGCATAAGAACTTTTTTTTTCAGTCTCATATTGTGTCTCTTGTTGTAGCTCGCCGATCAGTGTGTTTTCTAATAACGAACTGTCATGTGGACTCAAGTCACGTGACTTAGACTTGACTTGTACATGAGCTACAAATTAGCTGACTTGATACTCAACTTGACATAATTTAAAAGGATTTACACTTCAACTTTGACAACAATGACTTCACTTTGGACTTAAGCCTTTTGATGTGGAAAGACTTGATACCTTCCCCAAACCAAGAGATTAAAATATTATACAATAATTATACAATATACAATAATCACTTCCAGCAAACTAGGTTCTTGTTGTTATTTATTTATTTTTTTACATTGATTACCTTTTGTTAGTTTTTAAACCAAAGTGAAGTGAAACTAAAGGGAAGAGCACATGGACATTCTGACTTTTTGAAGCCTTGAAATTATAGGACTTTTGACTTATTTGACTTGCATGTCTTGACTTGGGACTTGAGTTCCAAGACTTGAAACTTGCAAAGACTTGCAAAGCAATGACTTGGTCCCAGCTCTCATGACAAACATACAGTATAAAACCACTAATGTGAGCAGGGGAAAAGGCCCTGTATGTGACTGGTTCTCAATAGTAATGGTTCTTTTGGGACTGAATTGTTTTTGCTGGGGTAAAAGATTTTTTTTTTTTTTTTTTTTTTTTTTTTTTTTTTTTTTTTTTTTTTGGTAATGTTATTACAATAATTCATGGAAATGCTAAATGATTAATCAGATAATCAGTCACATTAACAAGTCCAGTAAATTGCAAAACCATAATTGATAGTCATTTGCATAGATAAGGACATAATGCTTGGGTTTTTGCAAATAGCTCTTGTGCGTAATGAGTGATGATTATCTACACCAAGCCCATTAAATATAAAAATAAATTAATTAATTACATGAAATTAAGCCATGATAAATTTACCTTGGATCATGGAACAGGCCTGTCTCTGAAAAACTCAAACTTGTACTCAGATCTGAATTTGATCTGTTTTCATCGTAACTAGAAAACATAGCTTTCCAGTGTTCACAGAGATCTGCAAAAAGTCCATATTTCCAAGATATTCTGACTCAAATTTCATGTTGTTTTCAGAATTCAGTTTGTTGTTGAGTTTTTCATGTTGACAGAGCTGCATCATTTTCAACTGTGATTTACAACATCTTCAGTCATCATCCTGATTTAAATTTTCTGTGCTGTTAACCACTTTGGTCTGAAAACACATGAAAGTAAATGAAGGTCTTTAATTAAAACTTTGGAAGGAAGGAAGGATATATATTATCACATTTTTGAGAAGTATTTAATTTTCACACTCACTTTCTTATTAGCAGGAATGATTGATCTTTGTGGTTTAAAAGGACATCAAATATGCTTTTTGTTACTTCTCCTCAGTTTAATAGAGTAGGTAGTATGTATTGAGCACTGAAAAAAGCTGCAAAACTTGAGGTTCACACCTATAGAAATGCATCCAGTAAGACAAATCCATAGGTCCTGAACTACCCTTTATCCACATACACACCAGTTAGACACACACAAAATACAGCACGAGGCTCACAAGTGAGTGTTTGTTGAGCAACCAGCATTGCTGTGTCACAATTTGGCCAATCAGAATGGAGCAAGCATTTTGGAAGAAAGCATTAATAAGATGGATTCCAAAACTGCCTGTTTTTATTCAGTGTGTGCACAGCGGTGCTGCAAGAAAGGAGAGTAGAAGTGGATCAGATTGTCTTTGGGTTGTTTTTTTTTTTTTTTTTNTTTTTTTTTTTTTTTTTGCACAATAAAGCATTGCAAAAAGTTAAAGAACAATACAGGCAATTTTTCAGTTTTGAGCCCAGTATATACAACCCACATACACGTTATGTTACTTACAACCATTTCCAAAAATATACTGCTGGAGCAGTAAATATTGGAAATGTTTTCCCAACCTTCCAGACAGCCATTGGTTTTAATTCATTCCAGTACACTATTAAAATCAACTTGTAGAGATTTGGATCATGCTTTCAGATAGACAATCCATTACAGCAAACAATATGTCTGTTATATTTTTTGACAAAGCAACTTTGTTTAACTGAAAACAGAGCTGTATTGGGGGGGGGGGNTGGGGGGGGGGGAAAAAAAAAGTATGTCTCTCCCAGGAGAAGACTGCTTTTACTAAGAAATTAAAAACAACCATCCCATCTCCACCTGCACATTTGATTTTGAGAGATTGGGGGAATTTGACAATATAACAGGAAAAACAAAATAGTTTTATATTTTGGAAATTGTTTCAGGAAAATGAAACTTATGTATTATGCTTAAACATGCAAAAAAAAAAAAAAAAAAAAAAATGCCAGTATGGTCCTTTAAATAAACTACTAAATGAAAATGAAACATAGAAATCTGTGTAATATGTCCATCCCAAAGATGCTAAAGATGTATTTACAGGATGATTCATTGACAGTTAAAATATGTCTACATTTTTAGCCTGAAACAGTATGTTTGAACATTCGTGTAAAAATGATGAATTTAGACGGCACTTGTTTCCTCTTCAGCTCTCTGGAACACTGGCTCGCTGGTTTGACAGTGGAGCACCTGAAGCGCTGTGGCTGTGATTGGAGAATGGAGCCACGCAGCCTTGCCATGTGAGACTTGTTTGATGTTTGCTCCTGAGGGAAGAGACTGTCCCAGTTTCCCATCACCCATGACCACTACACAACCACAAACCAGGTCTGGACAGACATGGCCAGAATTCTAATTCCAGCATAACAAGAAATACCCACATGCACTACGTTGCTTCACTACTTAAAGGATCATACTGGCAATCATGCACATTGGAGTATACACAATAAGTTACTGACAAAAATTTCCAAAATATACTTCTTCAGCAGTAAATTTCAGAATTTGTTTTTTCTCTTACCTTCCGGACTGCCATTGGTTTCAGTTCATTCCAGCATGCTATTAAAATCAACTTGTAGAGACTTGAAACATGCTTGANGCCATTGGTTTCAGTTCATTCCAGCATGCTATTAAAATCAACTTGTAGAGACTTGAAACATGCTTGAAATACATAACCTATCACAGCAAACAACATAGTTTTTTTTGTTTGTTTGTTTGTTTTTTTGACAAAGCAACTTTATTTAAGAAAATTTATTTAAGATTTAGGTTTAAAATTTATTTAAGAAAAAACTTATTGGTAAATATAAACTGATATCAATTTTTGAAGAACCCATCATTAAAATTTTCCCTTTAAATGTTCAAGGCTACGTCTGCGATTATTATCAGAAACTTTTACAAAAATAGTTTTTGGAGCAAGTTACTGTAGGAGTGCTGGACTTGGTCCATCACCGCCTTACATTCCTTTTAACTTGGCAGCCACACATTAGAAGTAAATGGTTTGTCCAGCTAAGAACGTAGTTTATGGCGTGGCTCCCTCACAGGGTTAAGAGCGATGAGATTTTGATCCCTCGGTGGATCTATTAGCTCCCCTTTACCCCCTATTGCACAGATGGCAGTACACACTTCACTCTCCATTTGGCCGCAAAATGGGAGGCTGGAGGACACCAGATGAAGAGAAGAATTTGGAGGCAGAAGTAAAGGAGGTATATAGAGCTTACTAGCCTTTCTCCTTTCCCGATGTGAAAACCTCAAAGAGAGGATGTTTATTAGCAAGAGTGGAAACCAATATAGGCTGCTGTTAAGAGTCTATCTATCATGTCAGGGGGCTCCAGGGTTTCCTGCTAGACACTCCATCTGTGTAAGGGATATCCCACTCAAAAGCCCAAGGAACTGCCAGAACTTTAATCAAAACCCACATCCTGCCTAATGTATGGGTTTTAAAATCAGCAAAGTAAGACACATTGCAGACAAATCTTTCCTTGTCTTATATCTACAGGAAAGTCAATAGTGAAGTCAGACATGCAGAAGCTCTCTGCTTGCTGCAATGATGCTTCACAGCTGGACTTCAAAAACTGACTGTATTTAACTTTTCTCCATGCACCTCAGGATGCCTCCAAGTCATTTAGATTCACCTGAATTAACAGGTGAACAGTCAAAGAGGTACACTGAATTGGAAAAGCCTGTAAAGGAGATAATCATACTATTTATAGGTATTCTGATATCTAGAAGTCCCTCAAAATAATTCTAGAGTTTAACAAATTGTTCTTTGAATGTCATTGAATACAGCCTACAAAATGGAAGTTGCTTTTTATAAAAAAAATGTGTTTAGTTATTGTTTAACTCTATAACCAATAGGAAAGTGCCAGAGGTGGGACCAAGTTATTGTTTTGCAAGTCAAAAGTGAAGTCAAGACAGGCAAATCACAAGTCAAGACAGGCAATGCAAAAGTCAAGTCCCAAGTTAAGACAAGCAAGTCACAAGTGAGTTCACAAGACAATACTGACAAATCCAAGTCAAGTGCCAAACGTTGAGTTTAGACTCTTAAACAAGTCATATTGCATTCTATAGCAAATGTAATGCCAAGGTGATAATTTCTATGGCCAATTTACACAAGTGGAGGATTTTATCATTTGTAATTATTACTTAAAACTATATAAACTATATAATTTGATTAAAATACACATATATTCTAGCTATAAAAACATTTGTATAATGGTATAATATTTTATCTTTGTATTTTGGAAGATTTCCGAGTTTAACAACTCAAATCTGAGTGAAATCATAAGTCAGTAGTGTCAAAGTTGAGTTGCAAGCCTTTTTTGATGATGTCAAAATGAGTCTCAAGTTAGGAAATTTGTGGCTCGGGTGCATATCGAGTCTAACTCGTGACTCAGTTCCACACCACTGGAAAATATCAAAATAGTCCCCCTCAAAATTTAAATGTAATATGTGTGTTAAATGCTTCAGTCCTTATAACACCTGCATCAGACCCTCATTTAAGGTTGTGTTTCATTCAATAAAGCTGTTTCTGTATTCCTGCACGTATTGCTTAATTGCTGCAATTTTGGTCATTTATTCATATGATAATTCATTAGAATGTCTGTCAGTAATGATACTTTCAAAATGGCACTCATAGCAAAGACAGTATGAAGTACATATGATGCAGCATTTCCCACATGTTGAAAATTTAGTTGTGGCGGTGGGCAGGCATATCGTGTATCCAAGCGACACGATCCTATTGTATTCTCTCAAATTGAAATATGCATATACAAAAATAGAAATATTCATGTTGTGGTTCATCTTCTCACTGTGTGTGCGTGTGTCAGTGTGACAGCAGTGTCACAGTTGTATGTTAAATCCAGAAATCTATGTCTGTCTGTCTGTGGCACCAGTATCTCGAGAACACGGCACTGTATGAAGTTGAAATCCAGCAGGTATAATGCTCAAGACCCAAGGACGACCACTGTCACTTTGAAGTTGTTTGGATGAGCGGTTCTTGGTAAAAAGTAAAAAGTAGTAGTAAAAAGTAGTCTGTGCGCGGCAGGATACACTCCGGGTGTGGCGGCAGGTGGCAGAATATGCTCTGCTCCACAGCCACTTATGGCAGGCTGTAGCGCAAACCATAAGGTCTGGCTGGGTCCGAACAGGCACGTAATTATGGCAGGCCATGGCGTGCACCATACAGTCCAGCCTGGTCCGAACACGCTCTGGGCATGGTAGCAGGATACACTCTGGGCACGGCACCATATGCTCTGCTCCACGGCACTCCACCGGCAGACTGCAGTGCACACCATAAAGTCCAAACAGCCATGTTTTGAATGGGCACTGCACTAGTTTTTTTAAGGCTTCCGTCTACCTTCCATCCCGTGATTTGGATTTTATCTTACAATCTACCCGGGTGGGTCTTCATCTACCTGGACGGGCCGCCCAAGTGGAGCCTATGTATGGGAAACACTATGATGCCAGGTTTCCAGCCACTGGTGTTGTGTCCTCAACTTTTATTTAGTGCAACTAAAAAAACAGTTTGACATATTCTCATTTTTTAGCTCAGTGCTAATCCCCAAAACAATATCCTCTTTTCCCCTGGAGTCGGAGGTAAGCTCATCCACTTCAAAGTCTGTGTTGCGTTACGTTTGTCAGCGCCTAATGCTGTTTACTTCTGCAATTTTCATATCAAAAAAATAAATGAAGAATTCAGTGATAAATAGGCATTTGGCACTGAGCTCATTTAAGCTACTGGCACATCATTGTACCAAGTTTGTGTTTTTCTAGAAGGAAATGAGTTTCATGTATCGTTACAAAAAGTAAGTTGTCGCCTGTGTTTGTACACAGCCTGTAAGTCATGAATCTACACATCCGTAACATCTTTTCAGTTGTAGCCATGCGAGTGAGTAAAATCAGACTGCGTTGACTCTGGGAAATAAGAATCATCACTGACTCAGACTGACTGTGTTGACTTACTATCTGAGTCGAGAGTTCAGAAGCCTTCTAGTAAATTCTTTACTCCTTTAACTTTCAGACTGATGATGCATACTGCATGTAGTTTTCACTGTCATACTTTATGAATAATGCAGCTGGAACTCAACTCCAACTTAGATGATGACAGACATCCTGGTTGGTCCAAAGCCAAACTTGAAGCGGACATATATTATGCTTTTTTGTTAATGTTGCTGCTTTTTATAGTTTAATAATATAGTTAATAATAGTTAATAGTTTAATTTAATATAGTAGGGAGTATGTGTTGTAATGTATGCAGTAAAGTTTGTTTTACATTAGATGCTCATCAGATATCCCCTCCTTAAAACCATTAAAAGCTTCAATCATAAAGCAAACTTTACTGCACTTAAAACTACACCTCTGACTAGCATAGCAGTTGAAACAGATGCTGTGAAATGAACATAACATATCATATTTACTTAATGTGCCTTCAGATAAACATGTTAAAGGTTAGCTTGTGGTTGAATGTGCTCAATAGTACTCCATTGTCCTGTTCAGCCATCTTAATGCAGCATGTCTTCTTCACATAATGGGAGACAATATACAGCAACAAGCGGTTTTTCAGACCTTGTTTTGAAGTCAAATTCAGCTTTTGATGTTGTAGTTTTCTTGGTATATGGCCCAAAAGATAACTATTCAATTCTGTCTTTTTCAATTCTGTCTTTGTTCCATCCTGTTTATTCAGCCCAGCATAGTAAACTGTTTCCTGTTGCTGCAGCAAGGGACAGTAGAAGTGGATCAATGTATTTTTGCAAAATAAAGCATTGTAAAGCAATAAAAAAAAAAAAAAAAAAAAGATCCTTCAATTAAAAATAAAAATCTGAAAATGAAAATCTGTATTATATGTTCCCTTTAATAATTATTACTGTTTCCTCAGTAGAGGAAGCAATAATAATTGCTTATGGGGGCTATATAGCATGTATTTAATCTTGCTGATGGGAAACTGGAAAAAGTGAAGAACAGTATTTGGTTGACTCCTGCAATGAGGGATAATCTAGACTGGATCGGAACGGAAGAGATTTAAGTCAACACTGTGGGTTACAGGGCTTCAAATGTTCACTGAAGCCGATGTCCACAGAAAGCACAGGGGATATTGCTTTTTAAGGAAAATGACTCTGAGCTAAAACTGAACAAATCAAACTGATGAGGTGGGTGAGTGGAGGACAGGCTGGTGAATCCATACAGGGGCCATCTTCATGAACCAAGAACGCAAGCGTCACCTCCCCATCACGGTCGTTAGCATTTAATATATAACTAGCTGGGTGGTTAGCTTCACACGTAACAGCCTGAAAATTGCTTGAAACACTATGGGGTAAATGGTTTGGGCTTGGATTGCAAAGAACAGTTAGAGTTATAAACCAGCTTGAAATTATATTACTCATACACCACAGGAACAATTTTTCCTGTGGTGTATGAGGTGGGGTGGGGTTGGGGTGGGGGCACATTAAAGAGTNCAGGAACAATTTTTCCTGTGGTGTATGAGGTGGGGTGGGGTTGGGGTGGGGGCACATTAAAGAGTAACACTCAATGACACGGTTACGCTATGACTACTACATCTGAGTCACTGCACCATGTAATTGACCTTGCCTGCTTCATAAAGTTTGGCACTAGTTTCTGTGTTGAATGTGTGCAGAAAGGAAAGCTTGAATGTTGGAGGGCATTTAAAGGGATCCTTACATAATTGCAAGAGGTTGCATAATCGGCGAAAAGCCAGATGAAATCCCAAACTAGCAGTTATTAATTTGGGTATGGAACAAGTGGCAGATGGAGCGGGTAATTGTGAAGAGCCACTGAGCAGAGAGCAGATTGTTTAATGGAATTACAATGTGAATTTATCCTGTAGGCAATAAATCATATCTAGTTTCTACAATATCCCTTTTTCAGTGACTTGATGCTGAGAGTTTATGTGTACATGTTTCTGCATGTTTGTATTGCTTTGCAAAAACACCAGTTAATGCTTTATGATGTTTATTTCCTGGATATAAAGGTGTAAATTATACACAGCTTTTAAGTTTGCATAGAAACAGATACAGTGCTACATGACAAGATCTTTCTTTCTTTCTTTCTTTCTTTCTTTCTTTCTTTCTTTCTTTCCCATTTATCTTATTTGGAACATACTGGGCTAAGGGATGACAGAGGAGAGAAGGAGAGATTGGTTAAAGGACCATACTGGCGATCATGCATGTTTGAACCCAATATATACAACCCGTATATATGTTACATTACTAATAACCACTTTCCAATACATAAAACCATATTTTATTTGGTTAAATAGTTACTTTGATGGAAAAAAAAAAATGGACATAATGTTCGCTGTAATGAATTACTTATCTCAAGCGTGTTTGAAGTCTTTGCAAATTGATTTTAATAGCACATTGGAATGAACTGAAACCAATGGCTGTCTGGAAGTTAGGAAAAATATATATATAAAATTTGCCACAAATGTAGTATATTTTGGGAAATGGTTGGCAGTAACATAAGCCGTATGTGGATTGTATATATTAGGCTCATCATGCAGGATCGTAATATGTTCCTTTAAGCTTCACAAGTCAAGCTACAAGCTCTAGCTTCAGTAAAATCTTTGTTCATCTAGGATTACAAAAGTATAGAACAACATGGGAATACATATCTGAACCTCACTATGTACTGTAGAGAGTATGTAGCCTGAAGTACCTATATGAGCCTGTATATGAGCTACTGCAAGCAACTATGCAGCTTTTCTACAAGATGTAATCCAGAATGACACTTTCAGTGTCATTCTGTTGTAGTTCAGCTTCTGTAAATTCTTTAAACTAATGAATCTTGACATTCTCTGTTTTTTTTGTTTGTTTTTTTTTTGTTTTTTGTTTTGTTTTGTTTTTTTTGTTTTTTGCATATTCAATAATCCAATAATGCAAAATATAGCAAAATTGTAATTATGTTTTTCTGTCTTCACCCAAAAGACAACACACAGTCGACATCCTTCAGAAAGCTAATCAAAATGGAGAAAGCTCTCTCTCTCTCAAAAAAAAAATAAAATAAAAGAAATAAAAGAAATCAGGTTTAATGCTTGACATCAGGCCTTCATCTGTACTTCACTTGATATTTCCCAAAAGATACTCTGTCTTCACTGTCTGAGACACCTGAATACATATTCAAGGCCGAGTCACCTTAAAATGCTGTGCGCTAAACGTTTTGCACATATCTCCAATGAATCTTCAGTAGTGAATATCCAGAGGAGGAGCTTGGTGCAGAATTTATATGAAGAAAGAAACAGGAATTACAAAAGCATTGGAAGTTAAGGGGCTTTTTAAAAAAAATACTCAATGACCGTGTGAACTTGCTAAACGAGCAGAGCATTTTCTTCTGTTTAGCAAAATATACTGGTGATTTTGCATGTTTGAGGAACATAAATACATCTCTGTTATCATATGTTACTGACAACATATTCCAAAATAAACTACTGGAGCTGTAAATTTTAGTATTGTTTTTCCTACCTTCCAGACTGCTATTTCAGTTCAGTCCAGGATGCTATTAAAATCACCTTGTAGAGACTTGAAGCGTGCTTGAGATACGTCATCCATCACAGCAATACATATGCCATCATTAGTTTTTGTCAAAGTTACTTAATTTAACCGATCCAACAGAACTACATAGAAGAAAATGTATTCCTCCACCAGGGAATACAGTCCCAGGAGAAAACTGATTTTATTGAGAAATTACAACCGTGCCTTCTGCAGTCGTGCATGGTGTTAGCAGGCGAAACAATAAAATTTAAGGTGGGTGTATCACCTGAACTTTGATTTTGAAAGGCAAAATATCACAAAAACTTAAAGTTTTATGTTTTGGAAAATGGTTGGCAGTAATGTAACAGGTATTCCAGTAGTGTTTATTGGGCTATTGCAAAATCTTCAATATGGTCCTTTAACCAATTATCCATCCATCCCTGTTGCAGAGGCTGTATGCTAAGCAAAGTAGCCCTGATGTCTTTCTCCCAAGTCAAGTCCTCCAGCTATAACAGATAATCCTTCCATCATATTCTGCCATTATGATTAGAAGCCTCCTGGATGAGTCTGGATGACCTGCAGAGGAAACTCATTTCAGCCAAAGACTTATTTAAAAATGTACTCCTGCAGACTAGATTGCACAAATCAAATATTTCCTCAAGTTGAAATATTGTCACGCTATAACATGGAGCTGCTCAGTAACATAAAGATTTCAACTGAGCCCCCAGAGAATTCTTTATGAATTGTTTGTATCAAATCATTCCAATTAAAAGATAATTCAAAGCAATTAAAAGACCACACTCCTTTTACTGGTATTCTCTTGGGGAATTTAAGATGACAGATATAAATTCTACATCATGCAGGATCGCAAACGTGTCCTGCATGAGTAACCTTTGGGACGGTAAACACTGGAAATGAGAAAAGCAGAAGTAGGAGGTGCAGGATGAATGAACCCCAAACAGCTTTCTGTCTCTTCACAAAAAGCATTTCAGCCGGTGAATAATTCCCATGTGCATCCAAAGCTAAGGTTATCTAAACTGAGGTCCCACGTCTGACTATCAAAAGCAAACCTGGACGCTGTTCCAAATGAACACCGCGCCGCATTGACAAAACACAATAAGATCTATTTTGCTTTGAAAAGGAGGACCATCAGGCCCATCAGATAAATAAAAGCCTACAAACCCAATTAGAATTGGCTTTTATGATGGATGAAAAGTACTCAGTGTAATGGTTTGTTAATAATATGCACAACCGCCCCTTTGCTCAACAATGAGTCTAATTAGGGGAGACTGTTGGGATGTGACTCATTTGTATCAAACATCTGCAGCCGCTCACAATCATTGCAATTCACTGGTGTTTGAGGCACCCAAATTGTGACAGATGAGAAGAAATAATGGTAGGTAGAGAAGCAGCCTTGTGACTGAGTGTTTGGCATTGTGGGTAGGCAGTCATGCGCGTGGGGTGGGCGGACAAAGTGCCAACATGCCAGGGCTACGATCAGGAGTATAGAGGCTCTTTGTGAAAGAAAAATGACAAAATTTTCATGGAGAATATATCGGCTGCTTAGCAAAAAAATATGTGTCGAACTAGTAGGCATATGGAATATCAGGCAATAATCAGTCATATGTTTGGTTTGGGTCTTATTGTGATGCTTGGACTTACAAGGAAGCATGGAAAAACAAAAAAAGGAGCAGTGAAAAGCTACTTATAGCATTTGTGTAACAGTGTGCCATGACAGTTTTGTATCCAACTCTGTGCTTCTTGTTTTATTTGCAGCCATGTTATGAAGTTTGTCAGATATTTGCAGTGGAAATACTTCCAAACTGTAAAACTAGCTATAAACTAACTCCATGTGTTCAGGACTTTTAAGAAGCTGCTAAGTGAAATGTTGGTCTTCAACCCACCAAGACTGGTTATTATTCACATGGTTAACATTAAAATTGTGCTAATATCACATGAACATCTCACCATTTAACATAAAGTTCAGCCAATGTACACCTATCCAGATACGTGGGTGCAGAGAGACATCTACACCTCTTCACTTAGGCTGTTACCTCTCAATCCAGACCCAGATAAGTGGAAAATGGATGAATGGATGGACAGATGGATGAACTTCCAGACACCGTGTGGTGATTATGAGGGTAATTTTAGTTCAGAGATGTTAAATGCAGGATAAATGGACAGGTGTTAAATGGCCACAACAAGGAAACCCTTGTGATGTCATAAAGGTCAGCTTCCCTGACCTCATTCAGCGCCGTCTACAGTCACAAAAACCTTTATAAAGTTATTTTCACATGCTGAATCGTGCTCCCTGTTACCAATAAACACAATTTAAAATGTAAAAATCTGTTGAGTCCCATTTTAAGTACAACAGCTCATTACTGTTATATCATTTGCAATTATTAACGAGGCAGTGTTGTTTCTGTGCAAAATATGTCTCTCGCTCTCTGCTTTGAAGTGTTATTTGCTGTAGCAGATGGTGTGTATGTAGTTTGTAGTTATATCAGTGTGTCACTGCCTCGGCGAGACTCTATTCTGCTGCTGATTATATAAGACGTGTTATTTTATGAGTGTATTTATGCAAACAACACCCACCACCTTGTCTATAGCCTACTTTATGGGTGTACTGTTGGTTATAGCTGTTCTCTGGTTAGTTCTAGCAAGGCTATACTGAGGAAATAAAGGGGTTGTAAAGCATAATAACAGGTCTGTTTTTTGAACCAACCGGCTGCCCATCTACAGAACTAGAATTGCCAATTGTTATAGGCTTGTATTTCATTATAAGATGAAACTTAGAATTTGTTCTGAAATGATTTTGTTCAACCTGTCATCCTGTCACATTTCTCTCTCTCTCTCTCTCTCTCTCTCTCTCTCTCTCTCTGTGTGTGTGTGTTGTTAACTTGCAAGAGCCTTCCCAGACTTTCAACAGACTGCATGACTGTATGATTCAGTGTGGGTGAGTGTTCCTCTGTTATTGCTCATCTCCTCTGCTTGGGTTCATGTCAGTTTTCATTTCTTGGCCCAGACACAGCACACACCACCAGTTTGCCCAGACATCCGTCTGGTGCTCAAACATGCAGAGCACATTCCTCATAAGCTCCAAACTTAATTTGTATCAGGTTGAATTGCTCAAATCAAAAATAGTTTTTGCTCCTCTGTCAGGACCCATGAAAAATCACTCAAGTTGCAGACATGACTGATTCAGGAAGTATGGAGAAAACTTGTTTAATTGGAAAAAAAAAAAAAAAAAAAACCGGCAGTAGGCCAGGTGAGTACACAAAAACAATAAGCCATTTTTTAGCCAAAAGAAAAAAGAGCACAAGCAAAGCAGATATTGCAGACAGAGGTATAACAATTATCAAGTGAAAGGCAGAGTCTGAAAAGAAGTTTGGGTCAGTAGCCAGATGCACAGGTATACTCAAGGCAATGATGAAAGGTGACAGCAAAAACATAAAATCAGACACACAAAAGATCTAAACCGGACTGCTTACATAAGAAAAAAAAACAATGAAGCAAATGCTAAGCAAGGAAATGAATGTAGACAGCCTGGCAGGTAAGAAAAAGGGCTTAAATACACAGAGACAACTGAAAACAGGTGTTGAAGCAGGAACACAGCAAAGTGGCTGATTGGCTGAGGTGCCCATGTGACTCTAGGAAAGGGAAAACAGGAAGCTGGACAATACATGGCTCCTAAGGCTGGATTTACACTACAAGTCTTGATGCTCAATTCCAATCTTTTGCCTATATCCAATTTTTTGTTNAGGCTGGATTTACACTACAAGTCTTGATGCTCAATTCCAATCTTTTGCCTATATCCAATTTTTTGTTAAGCATATTTACATTTTCTTTTTTAAGCGGCTCATATCTGATACCTGTTGCATCGCTGATACCTGTTGTACACAGCTTTGACCTGCAGCAGCCTGGATGCAGCTGCGCATGCACACATTTCTGAGACAGATGTAAACAAAACGCTTCAGTGGACAAAGATGAGAGAACTTGAAAAATATGATCAGTGGGTTAGAACTTTCAAATGCAGAAAGAATCATCTGATATGTTGTGTGAGTGTTTATCTCTCCCATCGGTACACATATTTTCATTGGGCGATCATGGAGAAGTGGGTGGAGTTGGACTGTTGCTGCTGTAACAGGAGTCTGTTATCACACACTAACACGTCTATTTAACATAAACACATCAGTATGTCTGATATATATAGTATGTCCTCCATTTCTATTTACAGAGAGTGGTCGTCGTATTGATCATTTACATCATCAATATGCGGACAAGGTGAAACGTTTTGTAGGAGTTGAAATGGGAAGAAAGTTCTGATCTGTGTATTTAGACAGCAGGCACATTGATGGGTATTTGATACGTATCCAGTTTATTTCCACTTATGCAAGTGGCCCAAAATGGACCTGAGAATATCTGATTCCATGTGGCTTTTTACCATTTACATTTCTGGAAGCATATCCAATACTGTATGTGCCGCATGTGAGCAAAAGATTGGAATCAGGTTGCATGTGCATGGTCGTGCAAGTCCAGCCTAAGTGACTTGACCTGTTAGGAACCATCTGTAGTAGAGACCCACCCACTCAAGGCTCCTACAAACTGTATGATTTTGCATGAAAGATGACAATTGTGAGAGAAACGTGAAGAAATCCCTGACCGTGGATCCAAAACATTGGTCCTAATTGCAATCTGAAACATGTCCACGGTTGGATTTAGCGTGTCGATAGAACTGCTACAGTTTAGAACAAAAATCTCACATTGTGACTGCTGCTACCTACCATGTTTATTCACCAACCAAACTGAAAACATTGTGAAATGTCATAGGCAGTGGCAGTTCATGCATTGTAATAATCATGTCAACTCGGTTTTTCACATGTATACAGTGTGTATGTGTTGTTTGTGTGTTTGTGTGTGTGTCTCTGACAGAGTTTATGAGAGAGAGAGAGAGAGAGAATCTGACATTTCTTATGCTAAAATCCTACAGTAAGATGTGAACTTAAACCTGATCTAATAGTTTCTTATTGTTTTGTTTTTTCTTTTTCGTCCTTTTTTTTTTTTTTTTTTTNTTTTTTTTTTTTTTTTTTTGGAATAAGAAAAAAAATCTGTCTTTGGAGTCAAGGCTTGAGATGAATTTGGTTTTCAAATGAACCAGTGTCTGAGTTTCAAGACATTCAAGGCCTCTGCATTCTGAATTTCCACAGAGTATTGGAACAAACATAAAGTAGAATCTGTCTGCTCACAGACACTCAGAACAGCGTTATGTTTAGGTGCTGCTGCACAATCACAATCACACATTAATCGCACAGCAATATGTTACGTTGCAATGGTATTATATTTAATGTGAGATAAATTGCAAATAGTAAGAATAGAAAATATTGGGAATATTTGGAAGATATTGGAATATTTGGACCTTGGGTAGGGTTACACATTGGGGTGGAGTAACACATTTAACACTGCCCACAACTATCCTCATTGACTGTACATTTAAACTGAGGTAGGGTAACATCTCTTCCCCGATGTGTAACCCTGCCCCTTTCGCTATAAGGCCAGTTTCACTGAACCCCCACATTGCTGCACACACACACACACACACATACACACACTGAAATGTCAAAGTTTGCTGCAGCAGCTTCTTACACCACCCACGCATATGCCGTGTTCACTCATCCTGCCACTGAAACATCTGCTGGTTAAACTCCGCAGGACAGATCACAAGGACATCTGAATTTGTACATCACATTGGTTGAAGTATGGGAAATGAGGCCTTTATTTCTAAGTACTGTCTGTGCACAAGAGTGTGTGTGTGTATGTGTATGTGTATGCGTGTACGTGTACGTGTGCGTGCATGTGTGTGTGTGTGTGCGTGTGGGGGGGAGACTTACTTCATTTGTTGCTCAAAGCAATCTGGGCACTTTGCCCACACGTAAAGTTTCCCAAAGGGATAGTGTGTCGGGATGTTTACTATTTCTCTGGTGCATAGTTAGATTTCACCACAGTGTCCTTCACTTTGAGGATTAAGCAGAACGGAGGATGTCAGTGTGTATGGGTGTACGTGTGTCTGTGTGTCTGTGTGTGTGGTATCAATCAGCATTGGTATCAAAGTAATGTCAGGATTTTGGTGCCTTACCAGAGGGAAAAAAATGTTGAGGATTTGGCTAAATCCTTAAAATCAGCAGCAATCCTCCACAGAGGCCAGATTTGACTCGATAGCAGGTCAGTTACATTTCCATCACAGTAACTGAATGCAAGATATCACTTTTCTGTCCCTGCATATCAGATAATAGGGCTTCAGACTTTACTGTCATATATGCCCATCCTACACTCTCTCTGTCCATACTGTATATAAGATGATCCATACACATACTGTATACACCCATATACAATGTACGCACTGTACACCTGTTACTTTTATGCGTATGCATATGCATATGTATTTTTGCCAACAAAACCCACATTGCTTATGAATTAAAACTGTTTCTAAAATGAACAGCGTGTCATACGATATAATTTGGCAGAAGGTATATGAGGCTAAGTGTTGTCGTGGCATGTTTGTGGTAATTCAGAGCGCCCTCTTCCTGCAAAAGTTGGAATATGTCTCAGACTGGCGTGTTACATCAGCTGCAACTGTCTTATTTATTTATTTATTTATTTAAATTATTCATTTTCGCAGAAAAAAGCGAACAAAAGAAAACAAAGAAAGAAGACATACAATAACCGCAATTAGTGTAGAATCCAGGTCAAAGTCTTGCATAAATTTATCATCTATACAAATAAATAAATAAATAAATAAATATTCTGTTAGTTGAACCTAACAAATCTGCTGCTAGTTGTATTATCTGTCCTATTACATCATCATTCCGTAGACATGTCATTAGGCAGCAGTGAGGTAAATGGCATAAAAGGACACAGGAGGACAAGCAGAATGGAAAGCAATTGCTGCCCTTTTGGCATTTGGATAGAAGCAGCATCAGTTCAGTTCAGCGCCCACTCCATCTATTCATTTTATATAACCATGCCCATATTTCCATCAGGAACTCAACTTTGATTTCCAATTCATGGACTCTTTAAAGGCCATATTTTATTGGGAACCTTCATATGCCCAAATGAGATCCAGGTGGCCATGTTTTTAACTGAACAGTCAAATGAGTGTAGCAAAAAGCAAGGCCAGCCACCGCTCACATTACCTGTAATACATTATTACAAAAATGTACCCTCTGGTTGTATTAAAGCTGTCCAGAACCACCTAAGGAGATGGCCTAGAGTTGATTTGTAACTTAAGGTCAATCTATGAAATAATTAAAAAAAAAATCTATTTAAGGTGAGTCTATGAACTTAATAAAAAATATGAATCTGAAAAAAATAAAAAGAAAGAAAAAGGCTAAAGCTGAGGAACTGAAGACCCTAGTCTTTGTGCTTTCAGGCCATTTCAGCGCCTCCCAAAATGTTTTTGCGGTCTACAAGAAACAAGTGAACACCTCTTCATACCTATATTTCATAACCGTGTAGTTTATTAAATTCATAGCAGAGTTCAGATTACGCTTAGCAAGTATTCATGTGGCAATGTTAACATTCTTTTCAAGCAGCAAGCACCTAAGATGATATTGCAGTTTGCTGACACTCTGTGGATGGATAAAACTAATTTTATTTCTTTGTCTGAGGTATATTGAGAATGTTTTGTCTCTCTTTTTTTTTTTTTTTTNTTTTTTTTTTTTTTTTAAGCCGGGCATGCACAGATTATCCAGGCTGGATAATATAGGAATTTCATTCACTGCCAAAGTGATAACACCATGCTGAGATCAAGCTTTTCACCAGGGAAACAAGTTCGATAACCAAGTCTGAACAAGCCAGGTAAAATATATCATGTTCCTGTGTATTTGGTTTAATGTCAATGTTAAGGAATCATGTTAAAAAAAAAAAAAAAAAAAAAAGAATTCCTGGATCTGCCCCTGGATCCCGATTAGCAGCAAAATTTAATGGTAATCCAGCAACCAACCATCTAACACACAGGCAAAAACATAACATTCCTGATGGTGCTAAAAACAAGGAGGCTGCTGTCAATTCTTGCACATCACCTTTTTCATCTTCAGTAAATATTTACTGTTATTTTTTAGTTCACTGTGCAATGTTACTATTTGGAATTAATATACCGTTGTCAATCTTTTATGCCATGCTAATGAGAAATTGTGCTCAAAAGGACTGATTTACCTGGGTAAGCTAAGGATCAGCGTATGAATAAAAGAAAACCTTTGTGGTCCCAAATGGAAAGTGATGAATATGTCCATTTCTGACCCATGCCTTCTCAAATGAAGTCCCACTGGAAAATACTTTGTTTGAACTAAAATTTATAATGCGTTAAAAAACATCAGGAACCTGAGGCTCATCACAGCTAGGAGGCACATCTCAATACAGTAAATTTTCAGCCTTCATGTTAGCTTTCTTTCTTTTCATATTTCCCAGTATCTATAGACAGCATCTTATAGCTCCTAATTTCCTTAGAGAGGTCAAAGGGCACATACACTCACACTTATTTCTCTTGCGCATTATGCTTCATGACCACCTCATCATGAAAGGTTTGTCAGATCTTTTCGCTGGCAAACTGACAAATTAAAAAGCAACTTTTCTATTTTTACCACAGCAATCGCTGAGAAAATAAGACTAAACTGGAGTGGAGAGGCAAATATTAACCACACACACATAAACCAGGAGCCACAAATCATTGCAATCTAATCTAGATTTTTAATTGCATAATTATATATGCTCATATGAATATTGTGCTTGCAGGATTTAATGAGTGTGATAGTGAGTCAGAGCAGCAAATCATATTTTCTATCTTGAAGCTAATAAAGCAAAGAGATAAACAGCACATGGTACAAGAGGCCAGGAGTCTAATAGAGGAGAAATTTATGTGCTACTGTCTTTATGTTAAATTCCCATGATTTATATGTATTTTAAAAAGCATTTCTTATCCTTGTTAGGAGGTAGCATTGATGTTGTAGAGATTGAAAGTCCTGCAGCACCAATTGATTGTAACATTGAGGTAAAAAACATCTTTGTATTATTTTTTAAAATTTATCCCAATATTTAATCCCCAGGATATCTCAAAAAGTTATAGATGGATTTCAGTTTTCAGTTAAATTTTGTATGGAGGTGCAACATGAGTGAAGGAAAAGTTTATTCAATTTTGAGGCAGATCCAGATTGGGTAAGGGATTCTCTTTAACATTGCACAATGGGGCATTTGTCAAAAAGTGTGCATATTTCTTAAAAACTAAGATACCAACCTTAATGAAAAATTTAAATATATGCATCTTGTGATAATAGACTATCAACAGGTGCAATTTAGTCCAGACTTATTTTAATTCAGATGTGATGCATCAAAATATATGCTTGGACAGGGTGACATTTATGGCATCACTGTATGTTAAGAACAAATAAATCTAGAAACATGCAGCATTACTGTAAGTAAAATCAGAGGACTGCTGGGCCTGGGTGAATGTACACAAGTATTTAGTGTTTAGCTTTAGTATTAGTTTTGATTTCCATGATGCTTAATAGATACATCATTAACTGGCCATTTTCTCCTTCCTCCATCAGTTACAAAAAAAGTTCTGAAAGTTGTTTCGCTGTTTGCAGCGGATGAACAGCACCCCTTTGCTGCTGCTATAAAGCACTTCAGCAGCTCTTCAGTCAAATCTGACCCAGTGGTCACAATGTGAAATAAAGTATAGACACACATACAGGCTATCTAATTAAAATATCTCTATACAGCATATACTGTATTTTGCTCTTTATATTTTCAACCGCTAAGCAGCCTTGTTTCTAACATACATCAATGCATATAATTGGTCAGTATGTATTATCTAAGATAAGAAACTGAACTCTCTTTTGTAATTCCATCCATTTGTAGAGTTTGCACATCAAATTATTCAGCTTCTTTGTCTTAACGACAGTGTTTGATAGCTTTCAACGATCCCCTAATGAGCAGAGTGATTTAGATTTATGAAGTGATACTGAATATACACCAGGGTATGAAACCTATGAAAATGGAAATTATATTTGTTTTGTAATTTTACCTCTGCTCTAATGGTTTCAGTGCCTTTCAGATGTGTTCATTAGATACCTTCATTCTCAGAGTAAACATAAGCAGAAATAAAGGTAAATTTGTCTCAGTCCACATACTTCTAAAGTGTTTTAATATGAATTTGAACATAATGGAGAAACTGGGTGAATTTCTATAACACTAGCAAACATGTCCGTTGCCACAAAGAAATTGTTTATGAATAAGCTTTCAAAGCAGCTGAGAAGCCACCAATTAAAGAGAGGAGGGAAGGAGTGGGGAGTGCTATTTGTTTTGGAAAGGATGTTTCTGCAAATCACAGGGACACTGCTTCATTACACTCTGTGTAAAATGGCAGAAGAACTGACAGGAAAAAAAGCAGCTATTTGTTTTTGTCAAAGTTTCCAAATGATAAATCAGTGCTGCTTAAAGAAATTTCTCACAGCAGTTCAAGGAAACTTCCTGCTGGGTCAGACCTGACACACAATGGGCTGGATTCACAAAACTTAGCGTAAGACTTACCACTTCAATAAAAGCAAACATCTTCAATACACAACCACGTTCCCTCATTTATAAATGCCCAATATCTTTTAGAATTTTACTTGAGAGAGGCGTTACGAGTGTGTTTCCTTACTTAAATGTCAGGAAGCGATTCGTAAAACACACCGTCACGCAAAAATTAACACCCGTTTCATCTGGTAGTAAATTTCAGCGGTATGAAATCTGGGCAAAGTTTTAAACTGTCTTTGCCTCTCACATATATTGATCAGTAAATTTGATTGATTAGCCATTCAGCTGATCAGTCAGTTTATTTATATGGGGAGTTTTGATCCAATCTCAAACACATTCTCATGGCGCTGAACCTCCTCAATTGCTGCTCTCTGCATGTCTCCTCACAAACACACACACACACCGTCCACCCCAAACGATCACACACAGAGGCTAATGTGTGCATTTATCTGTTATCTGAGTGTAAATCTCTTAAAATGTGGCGCTCTAAAGCAGAATGTAGTTTCCTTTGCCAATTTAATGTGTTGATGTCTGAATCACTGGATCTTACACACATACATGCACACTGACTAAAAGGAAAAAACTGAAAATGTATTAATTTCCCTCTATTTATGACTGCATAAAATACTCATGTAAGAGTTTTTCTACTTCATCCCAATGGAATTTTAAGGCAATATTTAATAGGAGAGATAAAATACACGACAGAGGATGAACCGACTTTTAATATACGGTCGACTGACACATTCACATGCGCGAGGCCTCCATATCAGAAAAGCCTCTGTTATTTCCCTGTCAGCTGCTGCACATTTACAAAGACCACACAAAAGCAAACACAGCCAATTAGCTTTCTAGCGAATTAATACGTGCAGTCATCCTAGCTTACATTGTGTTTACCTAACGTGATATGCCTCTTAGTATAATATTTACAAGAAAAACTGATCGTGCAGCCCTGTACCGTGCCAAACACATGGACCAGAGAGAGTGGGACAAGGACAACAATCTCTTTGTCTGTTGGACTATTTGAGGAGGCAGTAAGTTTGGCTGCATATTAAAATATTTGACAAGGGAACAGCCTGGAAATGACAGTGCCAAGTACTTCTACATTCTATAAAATCCATGTAAGGAATAAAACTGCTTTTGCTTGGCTGGTGATACTTGTGAGGCCCTTTCTCTTGTTAAAGGTACAGAAATTCTGTAAGTCATGCTTATACACTATTGATTGAGATTTATGTCTAGGCTTATGGGAATGAACTCTAAAGCAATAACCCATTACATTGAGTAATTGATCATTTGAAAAATCTATAGCAATCCTTTCCCTAGGCAAGAATTAATGTCTCTGTGCACCATAATTCATTAACAGCTTGGCAAAGCAGTTAGCATTTTTTTTTTCAGCAGAGAGAAGTTAGAATGCAAGAAGAGGAAACTCTCCAAATGACCTGTTACATAAAGATTGTGACGTCTAGTTTATATCTTTCTGTCTTTCCTGCTGATTCATAATGGAATCCAAGCACCCAGCATTTTTTATCTTATCTACTGTTAATACTTTTTTAAAAAAAATGATGTGGGCAGTCATGTTGGGGGGAAAATGGTCACATTTTGGAAAATGAATGACTATTGTAATAAGCTGCAGTACCATATTTTTCAATGGTGATCTGTTAGCATAATTGTTCTTGATTAAACTCTTCATGTAATACATTTCTGGAGACTTCAAGACCTTTTCAAAGGATAATGCTCTTTATAGTCAAAATGGCATGCGTAATTTGATATAATTTCACACTGAAAGAATAAAATGATATCTGTAAGTGATGTTCAAGTCCAAATCATTAAGTTGTGGAAGCAGATGATTTTTCCACAAGTTCACTTCAGCCTCTATATATTAATTCAAACGAAATAGATACACTCGGTTTTTTTTTTCGGTTTTTTTTTCTCAAGTTAATCATTGATTACAAATGTGGGACAAATCTTTGCTGTCAACTATGATGTTGTTTAAGAAGTTAAATGCAATCAGGGGACTAAAATATTTAGATTGAAGACATTTCACAATTCATCTAAAAGGCCTCCACTTCTTGGGCCTGGTGGTGATACAGAACGTGGTTGAGAAGAGCAACGCCTGTATCCCACATGGATGGGCCTGTCCCAGTGATGGCCTTGGCTGCCACATGCAGATAAATGCTGTGACCTTTCACCCCACTAGAACAAATAAAACCATCTGGACGAATGGTGAAGCATCTTCAATCTGAGGTTTATTGCTCCTGATTTCTGTGGGCAGTTCTAGCAAATGGCAGCAACATTTGTTTGATTTGGATATGTGATTGTTGCCTACACAGTCCTGCTTGTATCTTTTTAAAGTATCATACTGGTGATTTTACATGTTTAAGCCTAAAACTATCCCCGCATGCTACATTACTGGCAGCCAATTTCCAAAACATAAAACCATATTTTAGCTTCCCTGTTATTTTGCCAAGTCCCCTAATCTTTCAAAATCAAATGTTCAAGTGGTACACCCTTAAAATTCAGCGATGCATCTGTTAACATGCTAATTTCTTTTCTTTTTTTTTTTTTTTTTTTTTTTT
>VXCM01006782.1:6062-35098 GCA_014773175.1 Lucifuga dentata | reverse complement strand
GCTCTCATACATGTCCTGCACCACTCTAACATACTTCTCTGCCACTCCAGACTTCCTCATACAACAACAACAACAACTATTATTATTTAAATTTTTTAATTAATGTTATCCTTGCCGTTGATGTTGTTGTTATTTGTTATTGTTGTTAAACGTAAGTAAGTGTAAGTACTGGTTTACATTAATATATAAACTTTAAAAACTTATTTTCCTTGGTTCTTTTGTAGAAATCTCGCGATGCGTCGCAGCCGTATTCTCAAAGGACAACGTACGCATTTTCAGTGACGCTCTTGCGTCAATCACACGTTGTGCATTTGTCATTACGTAAAATAATTTGCGTACATTGTTAGTACTAGTACTACTACTTCATACAGATGAGTAGAGAGTAGAGTTTGAGAGAGGGATGTCGAACGTTGAAAGATTGCTTCGTGAAGCAAGCGGGAACAGTAGTATAATGGGTGAGTTTCTTGACTATTTAGAAACCCTCGCTGGTTTTTCCTGTGTGTAGTTTACTAAGATTTAACTTTTTGAGCTGTTTAGTTTGCTGAGATTGGGTTTTATACGTTTGGAAATATGGTTCACCAAGACCCCGCTCGACAGAAGTCATTCTGTGTTAATGTTAGCCTAGGCCGGTAGCTACTTCTATCAAGAAAACGTCATACTAAACTCTGACAGGTTAATGTTTTATTGCTTTTCAGACAGCTTTGTAACAAACCTCATGGAACTAACTAATTTTAATCCTCTTCCGGGTAAACTGGCGTGTAATGTTCACATTAGAAGTGAAGTGGTTTCACTCTGCTTGCTGCTGCGCATTGCCGTGTTATGTTGAAAAGTTAGAAAGTATAACCTGAAATTCCCTTTCAGAAGGTGCTGCTTCATTTGGCATGACGTTATAAGGAACAGAAAAGCTATGTTTAAATGATGAGCAGGCTTTGAATGGTGTTTGGCATGAAGTTTGTTGTTCCATCTACGTTAAGTTAGTAATTTAATAAAGCTGGCATGGTGGTTCAGCAGTAAGCATGGCGTTTCCTGTATCGTCTTTGTTTGCTTTCTTAAAAGAAGTATACATTTTTAGCACAAAACATTGAATTGACAAGCTGGTACACTTTTTTTTTACACTAGGAGACTGTAACTGATGCAACTAATGACTAATTTCAGTATTACTTGATTATTTTTGATCAATCCTTCAGTCTGTAGATGCTACAGATCTACCAAATGTCCATCACAGGTACCCAGAGCTGAAGTTGACATCAAGATGCTTGTTTTGTGTGAATATAACTTAAAAACCAAAAAGCGTCCAGTAATGAAACAGTCAAAAGAATCTTATCATCAGCTTTGAGGAATTAGGCAAATGAGGCAGTTTTACTTGACTGAAACAATTGGACCTTAAAGGACCATACCTCCCATTTTGCATGTTTGAACCTAATATATTCTATTTTNCAAACAATTGGACCTTAAAGGACCATACCTCCCATTTTGCATGTTTGAACCTAATATATTCTATTTTCATACACATAGCGTTAGGGCTGGGCAATAGGGCCTAAAACTAAAATCTCGATATTTGTTTTTTTTTTTTTTTTTTTTTTTTTTTTTTTTTTTTTTTTTTTTTTTTTTTTTTTNGGGTCTCTTTAAAAAAAAAAAAACCTAATTTGCTTTTTCGCTGGCTTTGACTGCAGATCTGCATTGCTACCACTCTGCTACATGTTTCTGTCACAGCTGCTAAAATAGTTTTAAGTACTGCTACTTTTAGTAGCTGCAGCGCCTATAAACTTTCCATGCCGTGAAGCATGCAGCAAACGGGTCTGTAAAGTCTGTAGGGTCTGTAGGAGCTGCATGCCATGAAGCACAAAACCGAACAACTTCCAAACGATGAAGTGACATTACCTCTTTTAGAGACAAGCTCATCTTCAGTCAAAGTATTTGTTGCCAACTTGCTAGCACATCTGATCTGCTGAAAGCTTTGTGGGTGTGGCATCAGCGAACGTGACGGACCGTTGATTGGTAAGGTTAGTAACTGCGTCCATGTCTGCTGCAGGCGGAGCCGGGACGCTCACGGACACACGGAAAGTAGAAACAAGGCTTGTAGGTTTAACGCGCACAAAACAGGAACAGGCGTGACTGACTGAGAGCAACCCACTGCCACATTTTCCCCGTTAAAAATAGTTAGATATTAGTTTGTTTTGTTTTTTTTTGTTTTGTTTTGATTTGTTTTTTAAATCTTGATTTTCCAATTCAGCCATTTTACACATTGTGCCAAAACGTAAAACTGAATTAAAAGATTAAATCGATTTATCGCCCAGCCCTAGGTAACGTTATGGACTGTCATTTCCCAAAGCATACTACTGGAACGGTAAATTAAAAATGTTTTTCCTACTTTCCAGACTGCACTTGATTTCAGTTCATTCTGCTATTAAAATCAACTTGTTGATACTTGAAATGTTCTTGGGATAGGTAATCCATCATCACCAACAAGACGTGTATTCAGGTTTTTTCAAAGTTTCCTAATTTTAGCGTTTAAGCGTAATTTTAAAAAAAACGCAGCGTGAATGTACTGTATATACTCGAGTATAAATTGAGATTTTATTACCACATTTCACAAATCAAATGGGGTGGNATAGTTTAAATCATACCTTAGAATGAGATATTTCCTGAATAAACATCTTATCAGCACATTTTGCAGCATCCAGTAAGCTCTGCTGTGATTGGTCAGTTGCGGTAATCAGTTGCTGAAATAAATATCATGTTTACTGGTATGTGGATTATTTTCAGAAAATCACAGGAATACTATGACAATACCCAGAAAAACAGGTAATTTGATGAACAAATAAATTAATGGAACAACATCAGGGGGTCGGTTTATATACGGGTTACTTTAAAAATCTAAATTTGCAGGTCAAAATCAGGGGATCAGCTTATACACGAGATCAGCTTATACTCAAATATATACGGTATGTCTCCACTGGGAATATAGTCCCAAAAGAAGATCTGTGTTTTTCAAAAAATTTAAACGACTGTGACTTCATAATTTCGCGTAACTATTAGCAGGAGAAACATCAATTTTTATTGTTTTTTTAACTGTAAGTCGAAACATCAATTTTTAAGATCACATGAATATTTGATTTTGAAAGATTAAGAGTTTGCAAAATATCAGGAAAGCTGAAATACAGTTTTATCCTTTGGGAAATGATTGTCAGTAACGTAACATGTATGAAGATTGAATATATTAGGCTCAAACATGCAAAATGGGTGGTATGGTCCTTTAATACATTATTCGCAGTGATAGCAGCAGCCATGTTTTCTGAATAAGATGTTTGTTGTCATGTGTTGCTTACTTTTGTTGTTGTTCACAGTCTGTTAAATTGCGACATGTTGTAGTGTTACACGCCTGGTGAACACCAGACGTACTCGAGCAACTTTGGCATTTGTCAATACACATAACGGGGTAACAAGTTGGTGGGCATTCCTATGGAAGGCCAGAACTGATGTTAAACCGCGTCATCGTCTCTTCCAGACGCAGCAGTGGGCATCAGCCGTAAAACTGCTGATCTGAGTAACAGGAAGCAGCGTTTCCTTTCCGAACCTCGAACTCTTCTGTACCTACAATTTATATATGAACCCTACTCTTCCCAAACACTGAACATATATGAAATTGGTTTCTCAATCACATATATATGCTTGGGCTAATCTAGATGTGACCCTACCAGTGTGTATGCAAAAAAGTCGTGGCCATGTTCAGCCATTATCATTTATAAGCCTTAATATTAAACCTTCCATGCCTAAACAAAATCACACTTAGCATTTAATGATACATCTGTTCTGGCATTAAATTAATTCAGTTTCAGTTCCACCCAGATCAGTAAAGTATATCAGTGTGGTCTCCAGAGTACATATAAAGTTGCTCTGCATGATGGGTAATTAAATACTTCAGGCTCTTGTGGGAGAAGCACTGGTGGTGTATTGCACCAACAGTGTCATGACATATTGTGCATGCATAGTATCCGTGACATAGCACACACACTTACACACATGCAGAGGCAGATCAGGCACTGAGCCAAACAGACCGGTGAGAGTTGTGTACATGTTACTCGAGCTGGTGAGGCTTCGTTCACACTGTAGACTTTAATGTGAATTCATGGTCATAGATGTAAACAGTGTCAAAAAACACACATTTGTCGAGTAAAGATGTTTGAATTTCATTATTTCCCCCTAAATATAAATGAAATCCTGAAACCTGTCTGTCAAGCCACACCAGAATTACGATTAATTCACAGGAATGATGCAAGATTTACTTATTGTCATTGTAATTTGTCATTGTGGGACCAGTGTGAGCACTGAAATATAAGGTATATTTGTGTTTATGTTTCCAGAGCTGATTTTATATGACAAGCCAGGCAAAACTGGATTTTTTTTTGCAGCACCACTGAATAGATCTCATCAGGTCTGTCACTAGCGTACAAAATGTTGGAAATTTTCAGACGTTAAGAATAAATGTGAAGACATGATAGTTGCGAATAAAACTTGTGTAAACCTGAACAGAATTTACCATTTTACAAATACTTTAAAAAGCCGCATAAGTTAACATTTTATCAAAGTTCGGTTAGGGAAAAAACAACAAACCATAACTTTCCAGATAGTTTCTGTAATCTTTCCGACCCTTTCAAAGAGGGGAAAAACATGTATTGGTGCTCTTTTAGTGTGAATGGAGGAAAATCTTATCAAGAAGTCTGGAAGAATAACAGTCTGGGAATGATGCTTGAAATGTCTGAGCCCTCCTAAGGTCGTGGGAAGAGGTTGAACATTTAATTTGGGATAAAATACTGATGTCCCGTGTGTTTGGGTCACACTCGGTGCTCGTCAAACCTCCCCTTAACCCCAGCTTTCTGGAGGCAGCCATTCTCACCACATGGCTTCCTGTCATTTAGCAAACAGCATCGTACGACCAGCGTTTTTCTGTCTGACTGCAGCTTTGCTACAGTGATTTTTTTGGTCAGCGTCGTTGACAGTGAGGTTAAGCTGAAGGCGAGACACAGATGGTGGTTTTATTTTTGACAGTAGAATCTCTTTCCAGCCTTAACGTTGGTATTTTAGCATTTCTTTGGCTTTAAATGTCTCCTTTAAAAGAGGTAAAAAAAAAAAAAAAATGCTCATTTTATCCTATATGGTTTTCCGTTAAAAGTTAAAGGTTTGCTTTTTCCCACTTCATTAAAGGACCATACTGGCCATTTTGCAAGTTTGAGCCTAATATATTCAATTTTCATACACCAGTGTCACTGAAAATCATTTCTCAAAGCATACTACTGGAACTGTGAATTCAAACTGTTTTTCCTACCTTCCAGACCGCTTCCTAGTGGTGTATTCAAGTGCTGTAGTGAAGAACTGACAACAGGAAGCATTTTCAGATCACCCCGTGCTTTTTAATTGCGCTTAAATGCTAAAATTACATAACTTCTAAAAAAAAAAAAAACCAGCATACACGTCTTGTTGGTGATGATGGATTACCTATCCCAAGAATGTTTCAAGTATCAACAAGTTGATTTTAATAGCAGAATGAACTGAAACCAATGGAGGTCTGGAAGGTAGGAAAAACATTTTTAATTCACCGTTCCAGTAGTATGCTTTGGGAAATGATTGTCAGTAATGTTACATGTATGAAAATTGAATATATTAGGCTCAAACATGCAAAATGGTGGTATGGTCCTTTAAGAATTACAGAATCTGTTAATATGCAAATGTGTCCCTCTCACCTGCAGCACTGGTCTGGTTACACACCTTTCTGAATAAGATAACAACTGTTGCTAACACAATTAAACAAAACAACAGGGTCATTAGAGTATTATGTTTCATGGCTACATCACAGCCATGACTATGATTGTTTCCACCTATTAGTGATGTCACAAGAATGGAGAGAAATCAACACGGTGTCCTTTTTTTTTTTTTCCATTTTCCACTTCTTACCTGAGTCCAGGTCACAGAGACGACAGGCTAAGCAAAGTAGCCCAGATAATCCTGTCCTGATCCACAGCCTCTAGCTCGTCCTGAGGCCCAAAGCATTCCCAGGACAGATTGCATATATACCCCCAAAACTCAAATTGGTAGTGATCCTTGAATGATTTCATATCCAACAAGCAAAGGAGGTAATCATGAAAAATAAAAATGCAAATGGAGGTGGTCATTAAAAGAAAAGCCCTAATTTGATTTGGAAAACACTTCTCAGCAAATCAGGAAGTTGTAAAATGCTTTTTTGTTTATGCCGTACATCAACTTTACGGTGTAATTGTATCAAACAAGGCACACCCCCATTCTTCAATGTGATGAGTACAAAAAAAAAACAACCTGAATAAATCAATCTAAGCAAAACATCTTGTCTGCTAGCTAAAGTAAAACTTGATTCTGTTTTAGCTTACAGCAGCACCACAGTAACAGCCAGGTCTTTGAAATAATGTGTGTGTATGCAGCTACAGTTTGACTAAGAAGTGGAAGCCTGTTTGTCTGTGTCTGCTGTGTTAGCGCATTAGCCACACATGCTACTGATGAACATTTGTGAAAGTACACTGTGTTGTACAGGTGCATCATTTGAATCCAATATAAGAAAAGGAGTTTTTTATTTGGGTTTGCCATTAAGATGCAGAGCGCTACATTCATTAAAAAAATCAAGCTAAGTATGCAGCATCGCAATAAATAAGCACCGTGATAGTTGAAGCTCATTCATAAAACTTCTTTTACATTAATCAGCACACCGTGTCACATTAAGGTAATGCTGTATCTGTGTGTCACAAGTAAAAATTAATGAAGATCAGTGTGTTAATGAGTTGCTTCATATTTATGAGTCATGATTTATCCTGATTCATCTGGTTTTAAAGGACCATACTGGCTGTTTTGCGTGTTTGTGTGTGTCTGTGTGTGTGTGTGTGTGTGTGTGTGTGTGTGTGTGTGNGCTGTTTTGCGTGTTTGTGTGTGTCTGTGTGTGTGTGTGTGTGTGTGTGTGTGACAGACACACAGATGAGGCTTTATGAATAAGCTGAGTTCCATGAGAACGTGGTGAGATCAGATCAAAACTCAGCATTTAAAAACTGACAGATCAGCTGAGTGAGCTTAAATTCAAGGCTTATTGATCACTAACACATGCATGAGGAAAATACAGTTTTAAACAACGCCCAGATTTCATATCACTGAAATTTATGACCAGAATGAAACGGTGTTAATTTTTGTGTGACTGTTTTGTGTTAATGTAAATAAGGAAATACTGTAATAATGCCTCTTTCAAAGCAAACGCTAAAAAATGCTGGTAACAGAAGTTTATGAATGAGGGTTGCATGGTGATATTTACACTTACTGACATGGTAAATCATGTGCTACCGTTTATGAATCTGGCCCTTTGTGTCTTTGTTTCATTGCTGCATCCCTTTACAGTAAGAATGAGTTATGGCTGTGTTTGGTTTTCACATAGTTTCTGGCTGAATGTTTGGCTGGTCTGCAGTTCATCAACACAGGAATCTGAGGGGACAGTGTCATCTTTAGAAGTGTGTGTGTGTGTGTGTGTGTGTGCGTGCATGCTTGTGTGTGGACTGTAGTGAGAGGGGATGATGAGTGGAGGATGCATCATCTTAAGACTTTAACTGGTGACAGCTGCCATAAATACACATGAGCAATGACTTCTAAAGATAATACGGGCTTAATGTTTCTTAGTAATGTTGTGCAATAATATTAATGTGTTTCCGTGAAATTCACTCACAATGTATTAATTTATTCTCAAAATTACACTTGTCACGTATAGGGGTGGGGAAAAATTTGATTTTTCGATAATTGCGATTCACATTTAAACGATCTAATTATTTATCCATAAAATTTAAAAAAAATGGTCTTTTAAATAGTCTAATTTTTAATTGAAGCGTAGCGTAAGTAGCATAAGTTCCGTGACTACTCTACTACAGAAAATGTAGAAGACCAAGCTTGTGTTAAAAACAACATGATGCCTGTGACTCATTGGACTCATTTTGGCTTTCAAAAGCAAAAGGACACAAACAAATCCAACCCAAAGTAAGAACATTTCCAAAATATGTAACTTGGAAGTCAAATTTTGTAGCAACATGATAAACTTGTGGAACCGTGTCACGCCACCGCTGTGAAGTCTGCAGCACGACACCTGAATGAAGACAGATGATGTAGAAAATGCATCGACCTGCAAGCTGCATCTGCCTCACCTCCAAGCCAAAAAAATAAGCCAGTTGTTACTATTTTTATATGGAGGTGTCCTTACAGCGTCGCCGTGACAACGAGGGATTTCGGAAGCGCTTCAAAAACTGGAATTATGGAATGCTGAGCAACACGACAACACGTTAGTGAGGATGTCAGACAGCATCAGAGCCAAAAGGTCAAAGGTCAGCTGGAACCTATTTCCTTCAATACACATTAAATTTTCAATATATATTTTGAAAGAATGTCTTCACTTTTTTTTTATACAATAATGTAATTTAGAAGACATAACTCTAACAACATTTTCCAGAATTTAACAGAATNTTTTTTTATACAATAATGTAATTTAGAAGACATAACTCTAACAACATTTTCCAGAATTTAACAGAATCGAATCAAATTGAATTGAATCGGGGCTTTGAAAATTAAATTGAATTGGGAAGTCAGAATTGATATTCAGTCCTAGTCAAACATGTATTTTATATTCAATTCAGCATCAACAAGCTAAAGTTATTCCATGCTGAAATGAATTCATCATTCATTTGGGTGGTGCTGCAACAAATGATAATTTTCATTACCAATTGAGCTATTGGGTATTTTTTGGTTTGTTTTTTATTTTTTTAATGAATCGTATTCAGACTTGATTATTTAATTTGCCTGCATACGTGTGGCTGCTTGACTTTTCCACTTGCTCTGATTTGTGCTGCACAGCTGATGAACTCAGTTTGTGGACATTCAGATCATTGAAATCCTCATCTGGTCCAAACCCCGCTGTTGCTTTTGTTGTATTGTGTTCAGCTTTTTGGGAATAAGGTTTCCTAGTGTGTCCAATCCATCCCTTTTAAAAAAAAAAAAAAAAAAAAAAAAAAAAAAGGAAAGAAATGCACCTAATCTTCCCAAAGACTGGAAGATAGAAAACTGATATCATTGATAAGGCATTGCAAAAAAAGGAAAAAAAATTGCAAGGGACACTGACAAGAAAACCTATTCCTTAAATTAAAATAAGAATTAACATACACATAACAATAGTATCATAGTATGCAAGGACGATGATAATCTGTGAACAGCAATTATGATTTTATTAATTTAAGAGACATTATTGGTGTGTTTGTGTGTAAAACATTCTAAATAGTCATAGATCACCATGACACCAGTCATTTTCACTGTTGTATTCCAGTAATATTTCTGCTGTATTTTATCATTGTATCCTATGAATGGCTCATAATAAAAGTAACTGAAACCTGAAATTCATTTTTGGTTTCTCTATCATAAGATTAGCAACACAGCTAAAAGTTCAACATCATAACCACCTCTAGATTATTCAGTAAACATGAACTCTGAGTAAACATTGTCATCTAAAATCATAAAGTCATTTGTTTCCTATAACTTATCATATGCTGCTGCTTTACGTCCTAATTCTGACAGGGTGACGTTTATACAGCCAGTTTCTCCTTGTTTGATTAAAATCCTGCTGTGGTCTTGCAAATGTGGCAGCAAATCCTCATATCTATGAACGTAAAAACGGCAACTATTATTTGACAAATAAAATGATGATTATTGATTTTGTTAATTTTTTCTGTTAAATGAGAAATGATTTCAGCATTTACTGGATGGCTGACACCATAGAATGGATGCATCTGTGTTTTATGACTTACTTGAAAAGGGATACTTTGACTTTTTGGAAATGTTTCCATTGCTTAATCTTACAATAGCTAAATTCTTAAATTCCTGCATAGGTCAAATTAAGCTGTTTATTAGTCTGCTAAGAAGAAGCAAAGGTGCCAGCAGATAAATGGAGCCAAATAAGAGTTACTGCATCATCTGTAATAATTCTCTTTTCTGGTCCTGTTCTGTTTTTGCTCCTGTCTGACGGGGTGTTTCCTGCTTTGCCCGCTTCTTCTCCCATGTGGCTTCTGGTCATCATGATATTTTGCCCCGCCCTCCAAACCAGCTGTAAGTACAAAGCCAAACTTTCATCAGTCTGCAGTAAAACTTAGACTGATGAAAACTGAGCATTTTAAAGAGATTCATCATCGTTAGAATTGAGTTCTTTATATGTAGTTTCCTGACTGCGACCTGTAACTTTGTACTTTAATTAAAATTTACAGGATACCTTTTAAATGTCTAGGACAGTCTTGAGGAGTCAGAATTTAAGGTCATGAATTATTTCAGGTGTTACATACCATCATTAGCATGATGCAATTTGCAACTTTTTTTCCCTCAATGAAATTTTATTGATTTTTAACAACAAACAACACAACAAGAGCTAGCCGGGCCTGGATGCAAAATGAAAACAGTACAAAATTGAAGGAGACAACTAAACAAAACATCAGTCAATGAATAAGGGGAAAAAAACAGGAGTGGGGGGGAGAGCACAAAGTATGCATCCGTACAATGATAATATGCAATCAATTATACATTAAAGGACCATATGACCCATTTTGCATGTTTGAGCCTAATATATTCAATTTTCATACATGTTATGTTACTGACAATCGTTNACCCATTTTGCATGTTTGAGCCTAATATATTCAATTTTCATACATGTTATGTTACTGACAATCGTTTTCCAAAGGATAAAACCGTATTTCAGTTTTCCTGATATTTTGGAAAATCTCTGAATCTTTCAAAATCAAACATTCAAGTGATACACCCACCTTAAAACTCCATGTTTCTCCTGCTAATAGTTACACAGCCTTATGAAGTCACGGTCCTTTAAATTTTTCCATAAACACAGGTCTTCTTTTGGGACTATATTCCCTGGTGGAGGCATACATTCACTCCATGCTTTTTATTGCGTTTAAACTCTAAAATTACAAAACTTCTAGAAAAAAAAACCCTGAATACACGTCTTGTTGGTGATGATGGATTACCTATCCCAAGAACGTTTCAAGTATCAGCAAGTTGATTTTAATAGCAGAATGAACTGAAACCAATGGAGGTCTGGAAGGTAGGAAAAACATTTTTAATTCACCGTTCCAGTAGTATGCTTTAGGAAATGATTGTCAGTAACGTTATGTGTTTGAAAATTGAATATATCAAACAAACATGCAAAATGGGTTGTATGGTCCTTTAAGCCTCTCATATTCTTTGTATGGGTGTAATAGGGGATTTCCAGTTGTGTGTACCTCCTCCTCTTACAATCAGGTCACCAGTATTCCATCATGGCTGCCAGTCATTCATAAATCTATCTTCTTTACCTTTTAGCTTACCACTTAGTCTTTTCCATTGGAATAACTCTGAAGATTTCTTCATACCATTGTTTTACAGTGGTTACAATTAGCAACCTTTAATGTCATTCTTCCTGTTATCTTGTTTCCAGTTGACATTAATACCAGCTGTGTTTGATTTTGCTCCACAGCAACAGAAGAACCTGGAGGGCTACGTGGGATTTGCAAACCTCCCGAATCAAGTTTATAGGAAATCTGTGAAGAGGGGCTTTGAATTCACACTCATGGTTGTGGGTGAGTAATTCCCGTTTATAACCTGCTACTTCCGTGTCTCTGCATAGTTCATGGATACAATTAAGACAGCAAACATGGACAGTTGTAGCGTTTCTCACATCGTTTGGTTATTAAAATTGTTCCCACATGCACATGTTTGCAGGTGGAAGTCTATATGTGTAATCCTGGTGTTTTAGAACTTGTTGCCTCTTCTGTGCATGTTCATATTCACAGAAATGTCATGGAAGAACTGCTAGATGCTGCCTGTCCCCATAAAGTGAAAAGAATTACTCTCACACAAAAAAAGGGTTTTAAATCAAATGTTTGCCATTCAGCAGTGGATCCAGCACAGCAGCCCCAACACTGCTGCATGTGTGTGTTGGTGCTCATGTGTGTCTTCTGAATTGTGCGGTGGGAGGACATTTCCTGTCATTCCACTCACACAGCCAAATTCTCAGCCATTCTCAGCCACAGAGCTCCAGAGGTATTTAGGCAGGAAGTCTCCCTGAATGCCTGCATGATGTAACTTCCTGTGCCCTGAAGTCATGGCTTCAAATACCTACCTAGCACCAATGCTACAGAGGCCAATTCTGTGGCATCTGAGCGCACGCACACACACGCGTACACGCGATACACACTCAGGAAAGATGCTGGTAAAGTTGTTATACAACATGTAATTAACATAGCAAGGGAACTGGCAGATGCTGTAATTGACTAAGCAGCTCCAGCTTGTCATACTGGAATAGATGGAATAGATTAGATTGTGTGTACTTTACTTTTCTTTTCTTTTCTTTTTTTTTTTTTTTTTNTTGCAAGACACTTTTACAGCAGTTCCACTGATTATGGAATTTCTGAGGTGCTGTGGATTTTACAGAACTCCATACTTTCTGTATTCCAGATACAGACAGTTTGTGAATTTGGGCTATAGGGTAGATATAGTCAGAGAATATGAATGTATATTTAAAAAAAAAAAAGGCTTTTACTTAGATTTTACTGTTCACTCAATTTCCCACTCATATCACAGCCATGCTCACCTTTGATTGAATGGATGAATTGACTGCATGAGAAAGCAGATTTGAACCTAAAGTTGCTGGAAAGCAGCTTCAGTAAAACATTAACTAACCAGGAAGGAATGCAGGTTTTTTATTTTTTTGTTTTTTTGTTGTTTTGTTTTTTTTTTTAGAAAATACCCTAATATAGAATCATACGCTNTAACCAGGAAGGAATGCAGGTTTTTTATTTTTTTGTTTATTTGTTGTTTTGTTTTTTTTTTTAGAAAATACCCTAATATAGAATCATACGCTATCTCTGATCATGAGGTAGTAGGAACTCTCTTTTTAATACAGTTGAAAGTGTAAGTATGGTGCATTTGTGTTTATGTAAAGGCTGTATGTGTGTGTGTGTGTGGGGGGNGGGGGGGGGGGTACTGTTGATGGACAAGTTAAAGTGGGTCACGGAGCCATTCGTTGGTCAGAGTCAATATTTGGCAATGATTTGCACATTGACAGGAACTGACTTTGATCGTTGCTCCTGCCGCTGTTTGCTCAGTGTATTTGGTCCTTTTTGGCAGATTGCCGCCACATAAACACAGTTTTAAGGAGAAGAACATTAGGCTTTAGAAGCCAGAAGGAAATTGTTTGGTTTGTGAGCAGATAGAAACAACATGCAACGCTTTTGTTATGCTCAAGACTTGTTAAACTTTTACAGTCTTTTGCTCTTTTTATAGGGGAAAGTCCCATTTATAAACACCACGCCGTGGAGAGAAGATGACTGCTTTCACACTATAATAATGAACAAACAGAATTTCCCTTCCTGAATCAACAGATCACTTTTCATTTCACCTCCCCCTTATTTGCTTGATGTCCTGGAAGCGCTGTCAAACGAATTCACACAATATGGCCTCCCTCTTCCACGCCAAGCGTATCCTACTTCCCTCCAGCAGCCTCTCACTTGCAGTGGGGAGCACCTTTGAATAAACCCCCATTTATTTGCACAGCTGCTGGAAATTTCCTTTAAAGGAAGCGTGCTCGCTGATGAGCGAGCTGACCAGCGAGCCAACGGGCCACAGCTTAGTGGGCCAACATGGTAAGAGTTGCTGCTGGAACTGAGAGGCTCAGCTACAGTGACAGAGTTCCTCCATTATTTCTGCTTGTGCAGGCATGACATCTAGCATTGCCATGAGTGTATTTAAAGGACAATACCACCCATTTTGCATGTTTGAGCCTAATATATTCAATTTTCATACACGTGACGTTACTAACAATCATTTCCCAAAGCATACTATTGGAACGGTGAATTAAAAATGTTTTTCCTACCTTCCAGACCTCCATTGGTTTCAGTTCATTCTGGTATCAACTTGCTGATACTTGAAACATTCTAGGGGTTAGGTAATCCATCATCACCAACAAGACGTGTATTCAGGTTTTTTTTTTTTTTATGTAATTTTAGCGTTTAAGCTCAATAAAAAGCGTGGAGTGAATGTATGCCTCCACCGGGGAATATAGTCCCAAAAGAAGACCTGCGTTTATGGAAAAATTTAAAGGACCGTGACTTCATAAGGCTGTGTAACTATTAGCAGGAGAAACATGGATTTTTAAGGTGGGTGTATCACTTGAATATTTGATTTTGAAAGATTAAGAGATCATGCAAAATATCAGGAAAGCTGAAATACAGTTTTATCCTTTGGGAAATGATTGTCAGTAATGTAATATGTATGAAAACGGAATATATTGGACTCAAACATGCAAAATGGGTGGTGTGGTCCTTTACAGAATCCCAGTGTTTTCCAACAATGCAGCTCTGAGCAGCCGTGGTCAGCATCTGCACTTTTTGTTTTGCCGACCCAATCCCCCACTACCACATAATCATAACTCCGTTTAATGAGCTTTGTTCTTGTGTAACCAGACCTCATCTTCTAAGACCTTGATCAGCATCTCGCTGTATCTCTTTGGTCCTGCTTTTCATGTCAGCTTTTAGCTCGCCTAATTCAAGCTGACATTTTTTAGCACGTGTATCTCACCCGCTGTTTGCCAAAAACCACAGCCTCCCCCTGGTATCCATCAACCTTCAGAGAATAATAGAGAGTCTTCTCTTTCGGGCCTGAAGAAATGTTTGGCTGGTTCTTACAGTTTTCACCACAGACCAGCTTTAATCACTGAAACCTTCCAGCTGAAATATTGTTTTAATGTGGCTCTACCCTCATGGTAAATATTTATAACCGTAAAAGGCTATGTTGATTGTAGGATCCTTCTGTGTGATTGTTTCTCCATCTCCCCATCCTTCTCAATATTCATGGAGCATCAAGTGTGGGCCACTTGTATAAATAGTGAGTAAAAATAATTTTGCTTAAGTGCTTTCAGCTACTAGACTTATGGAAAAGTGTGAGGAACAAAGAGCAAGGACGAGTCTGTCCTGCATGGTGCAGCAGCAGCCAGTGCAGCTGAGAAGTCATATGGAATGGAAAATAGTGGCTTATGCTCTTTGTTCACATTGTTCACAAGTATTCAGAACACAAACGGAGCTCTGGAAAAGAGCTTTCATGTACATGCTTTCATGCTCCTTACACTTGGAACTTTCTGCAAAAAGTTTTAAACTTAAAGACAGATCTTGGCAGATTTAAAGATTTTCTGCTAAAGGAGAAAGAGGATTATGTTTTGCTTCATCTCAGTTTAGTTTTACAATCATCATCAAAATGTTGATGTTATTTAAGTTGTTTAATTAAAAAAATCGAACATTTGTTGGTTCCAGCTTCTCAAAAGTGACAATTTGCTGCTTCTCAGTAAATTCCACCTAAATATGGGGAAAAAAAAAAAAAAAAAAANAAAAAAAAAAAAAAAAAAAAGTCAATGTAATGGGGAATCTTAGAGTTTTTATTGCATTAAGTGTTGCTATTGCTCCTATAGTCTGATTATAGTTTTGGGGATATTTCTGCTAAAAATCTTAATGTTAACACTTTCTTAAATTATATGGTAAAAACAGTATTTGTACTGTGATCATGTTATTCTGTGTTTTATGTTATTTGTCTGTAACTTTAGGTCATTGCTGCATATCTTGGCCAGGATGCTCTTGAAAAAGATTTTTAATCTCATGAGGTTTTCCTGGTTAAATAAAAGTTAAATAAATTTTAAATAATTCATGCATACAACCTGACTGAGGAAAAGCTGTGTGTTATGAATGCTTGGAGTCTGCAGGTTGTATGTTCAACTGAAAACTACACCAGCTAAATTCATTAGTTCTCCTCTCCAGTCTAGTCAATCGTGTACTGATTCATCAATCACTGGTTAATAAATCAGCACACCCTCAAAATTTAAATGCCGTCTCATCTTACATTTGAGCCTCAGTGTCATGCAGATCTACTCAGAGCTGCAGCAGAAAAAGTTGTGAATCTTATTCTGAAGCTGATTTTAACAATGAAGGTTTGAGCTTTCAGCCATGCTCATTATATTTGTCTCTTTCCTTCTGTGCTGTCAGTTACAATATATTTATTGTTTAAATTTTCCACTAGTCTCTTGGTCTTCCGCTAACTCAGATCCCCATGAGGTTACTTGATGATTGATCGTTAAGGTGGTCAGAATTGCTTAAAATTTGCATGTTTAATTATAATTAATACGAATGATGGTATGAATGACCTAACATTTCTTTTCAGGCAGTAAATGTTGGTCTTTAGGTAATGTTAAAGATAATTTAACCTCATATGAGCTCTTCAGACAGATTCCTATTAGCTGCTGTTTAGTCTAGATCAAAATCAGAGTTTTTTAATTCTCTGGCACCAGGTTAGGTTTGCCCTGCCAGATAACACATGCTCGATCCTAATTTAAACTTGTAAATGTAAATTCTGATGGCTGTTGAGTTCGTAGAGGTGTATAAAAAAAATAATGCAGAGAGAGAGAAACTATATGCTGTTGTTTGCTTTTCCTCCTTTGTGAAAATTCATGACTGTGGCAGTCTAAAATCATCCTTTCCTTCCCCTCCCTTCCCATGAATGTCTGATTAGATTCCTGAAATGCAGACAGGAAAAGAATTTGGGAGGACAGAGCGTCCACCCTCTCTCTCTCTCTTCCTTTGTCTTGTGTTAAAGCTTGCCTGTTAAAAAAAAAAAAAGGAGGTTAAAGAGAGCGATTTCCTGTCTTGAAAAACTTTGAATTTGAAACATGTAAAAAATGTTTAGCAGCACACTGGTCCTGATAAACATCTGGAGATTGTGTCACATTGCACTTCAGGATGAGAAAACATGTATATTGTGAAATGTACCTCTTGGATTCATTCCCACCCACTCTCTCCCACTCTGTCCTGCAGGGGAATCTGGGCTTGGGAAGTCCACGCTGATCAACTCCCTCTTTCTGACAGACTTGTACTCCCCTGAATACCCGGGTCCATCCCACAGAATTAAAAAGACTGTACAGGTAATGTTTTTCTTGCTAGCTAACACATTTTTTTCTCTCTGAAAATGTAACCTCTTGTAGTTTCATCCATTGACAAACTGGTCATTTTATTGTTCCTCAGTGGAGAAAGAAAAAGTGAGAGAAAAAAAAACATTTTTCTCTTTCTGTTGGTTTGATTAAGCTGCAAATTTCTAAGCTTTTATATGCTGTTATATGCTGTTAAAGCCAGAGTGGGCCAAAGGTTTGTCTTTTAGCATAATTGAAACATGATAGGTTAGCTTCACCCTGACGCCGGCCGGTTGAAATGTCGGCGCCTGAGGCCGCTCCCTGCCTCCCTCCCTGCTGGTGCCGCCCATATTTTATCTCATACAATGAAACCAGTTCATCTGCTTGAACAAATAGTTTGTTAGCCAAAAGATCTGATATGATTTAAAATAGCCTAATTTGTTGGTGACATGTTGTCGGATTTTACGGTTGTCAGTAGGGATGTAAATCGTCGTCTCCATGGCATTTCGAGGTTTATGATTATTTAGGAAACGAATGGATGTATCAGGAAGTCTTTAATTTTCACCATGATTGGATTCAATTATTTAGATTCAATTATTCTGATTTTGATTTGATTTTTTTTTTTTCTTTTGTTTTTACTTTACTGAACATGCTTTGTGTCATTTGGCAGACTGTCCCTCACACAACGATTAGTATTACGTATATTCTGTGAACCGCGGAATCCTATTAATTTCATAAAGGTATTTTTCACGTTATTGCCTGAATAGTAATACAGACAAATAATCGGAGTACAAATGCACATAAACGTAGAGAACGTATCTCACTGAATGCTCTGTTTAGCTAAACTTAAGCGCATTTAGCCACAGTTCAGTGCATTTAGCTAGGCTTCAGCATTTAGCTAAACTTAGGTGTGTTTAGATAAACTTTAGCACGTTTAGCTAAACTCAGCACAATTAGCTAAACTTCAGCGTGTTTAGTTACATTTCAATGCGTTTAGCTAAACTTCTGCACTTTAAGCTAAACTTCAATGTGTTTAGCTAAGCTGATATACATGAATTCTGTTTATAGGCCATTTACATTTTAGAACCTTAATGGCTTTTTACATTTAAATTGATGAATGAATCAACAAATAAAATGATGATTAGTGGAATTTAAACACATTTACTGACCAAATTAGGGATGTGCTAATAGGGAGATACCGTCTTTGTCAAAATTGTTGTGTATGATTTAATTGATCATAACTGAATAAGATGTTATGAAATCAAAGGGTTGAAAACAGACTTTGCTGATTAACAAAATCCTTATTCAAAAATATTTTTCAAATACATAAAAATACATATTTCTAAACTGTATTTTGAACAGAAACTTTACGATATTTTCCATATTTAGTCGCAAAGTTGCTGACTCCATTTTGTCTCCTGTTGCTGTGTCCAGCAACATGCAGAAACTTGTATTTTTTGTCATTGCGGTATTAATAGTTAAAAAATAAATAAATTGTAAATCTGTCTATTCTGATAGTTATTATTGGTTATTGTCTAGTCCTTCACTTAAACCTTGGCTTAATGCTCATGATTTGGGTGCCTGTGTTTCGTGGTGAACATATTTTCCACCTCAGATTTTCTCCTTCTCATGACATGAAGTTAGTTTTTGGACAAACTGTGGATGCTGTGTACTGCCACAGCTGCTCGTCTGATTGTTCTTTTTAACAGAATACAGAATATGCTTGTGTAGGTGGTAGGAAAAAGCTGCTGCAGCAGCTACACTTGGCCGTCCTGACTTTCAGCCCCCACACAACCTCTTTTGCGCGGGCCGCATCGAGGTCAATATGCACAAGTAATGGCATAGCATTAGCAAAGAGCAAAGCTAAAGACGCGCACAATGTCACAGCATGTATGGCTGAGTGTTACTGAGTGGAGGTGGGTGGATGTGTGTGGAACCTCTGCTGATGTCTGAATGAAGGATGCTGTGCTCTAATTAATGAGTCACTGCACCATTAGTGTGAAAAGCTGCAAGTAAAAACTGAAAGAGGAAGAGCAGTTTATCTGTGGCCACATCAGGAAGTTTAAAGGACCATACTGGCCATTTTGCATGTTTGAGCCTAATATATTAAATTTTCATACATGTAACNAAGGACCATACTGGCCATTTTGCATGTTTGAGCCTAATATATTAAATTTTCATACATGTAACATTACGGTCATTTCCCAAAGCATACTACTGGAATGGTGATTTAAAAATGTTTTTCCTACCTTCCAGATCGCTATTGGTTTCAGTTCATTCTGGTACGCTATTAAAANTTTAAAAATGTTTTTCCTACCTTCCAGATCGCTATTGGTTTCAGTTCATTCTGGTACGCTATTAAAAACAGCTTGTTGATACTTGAAATGTTCTATCATTGCGAACAAGACGTGTATTCATGTTTTATTTAGAAGTTATGTAATTTTAGTGTTTTAAGCGCAATAAAAGATGCAAAGTGACCTGAAAATGCTTCCTAGTGATGCACTCAAGTGCTGTAGTGAAGAACTGACAACAGGAAGCATTTTCAGATCCCTCTGCGCTTTTTGATTGTCAGTAACATTACATGTATAAAAATTTAATATATTAGGCTCAAACATGCAAAATGGACGGTATGGTCCTTTAAATTAGCTGTGATGCATTCAATGTAAATGTCTCTGTAAGCACAATATGCTTCAACAAATCCTCTGGCTCTGTGCTGAGAGGTGACACTCCTCATTACTACAGTTTTAATGATTACCATGTCCAAAACGTTCACATACTTACTGTTTCCTCAGAATTTAATTTTTGTAACCATGTAAGAGTCACGGCGGACTTTAGATGTTAAAAAATTGAGTTAATGATGTTACTTATGATATTTTGCCCTTAAATGTGATCATTCTAAGATCTCTGTCTGATTGTTTTGACAGTAGGTTTCCAGTCCAAGCTTTCTTTTTGGTTTTCCTGCCTCTCAGCGACACTGAATGTCTCACTCTTCAATAAAAATTATTTGCACTGCACAAAACTCCAGACGAACCGATGGCTTCCTGTGAAGATTGAGATAGTAATAAAACAAAGCACTCATCAGTGTCAGCTGAGTTTTGTGATCAGATATCGCTCCTCCTCCTCCTCCCAAAACAGAAAACACCTTCATAATATATCACACATGTATGACTGTACAATGGCTGATTGTGCCTTGAGGTTAAGGTACCTGTAATGTAAAACCTTCTCAGAAACTGTATGGCTCAGTGCTGCAGTGTGTAAATATCGAATGATATCACTCCATGTTTACCACCATAGCTGATACTGAAACGTGTCAAATGTGTGGTTTTTGCTCTTATTCTTAAATGTCTGAGGTATATTGTAGTGACAGTGCAAATGATGAGAGGTTGAAGGGTTTCTCAAATGTGGCTCACAGCAGGAAAACAATCCCCCTCTATGAAGAGTCTCTCACTTACTTTTGAAGTGTGAAAAGTGATACCGTTGGTGTTAAAAAGCCCAAGCACTCTCTCTCTCTGTGTGTGTGTATTTAGTAGACAGTAGAAACTTTTTTTTTTTTTTTTTTTTTAAGCTTTTTTAGCTCAGCCACATGTTCAGGAGCTTCTCTTCACCTGTTCCTTGTGATCTGCTGCTTTGCTGTAAATCTTCTGTAATCCCTGCTGACACACTGAGAGGGTCTGTGTGACTTCAGCCTGTTTTCCTGCCAATTACACCTTCTTAAAGAGAAAATACATGTGTGTACTTCAGGTTTTTTTTTTTGAAGTTCTAAAATGCATGCTTGTAATGAAATGTAATCGTGTATTGTTTATCCTAGCAAAGAGTGAATTGATAAGGATTGAGAATAGAGAGAGCTCTTTGTTTTTCCCCCTAGCGCTTTCTCTCTCTCTCTCTCTCTCTCCAGGAACCACAAACTAATTACATTTCGAATAATTGTGGCCAAATTTGATTCCAAGTCATTGCAGTATCTAATGAGTGCTGTGTGTACTGGAGTCGTTGCTGTTACCCGCAGCATTAGAGGAAGATGGCCAGGCTCTCTGCCAAAGTGGGTTTAAAGTGTTGGAGGTGATAGGCTGGCAGATGTCTGTGTTATTAGTTAATAAGGCTCAGTAAGGGTGCATACTTGGTTTTTAGCCAGCAAACTGCCATGTATACTGAGCTAGATCCTGTCCTGGCAATGCACAGACACGTCTCCTTTTTACATCAAAGGTTACTGCAGCTCCAGTGGAATTTTAGAAATTAAAATTACAACACAATCTGACAAATAGATCGCTCTCCTCTCATCCTCTACTTTGACTAAACTCTCAGATTTGATAAACAAATCAGTGTGTGTCTGTGTGTGTTTTTTGAATTATGTGTTTCCTGGCCTCCATCTCTTAAACCCTCAACTCAACCCACATTTCTGGGGTCATTTGACCTAAAAAAAAAAAAAAAAAAAAAAAAAGATGAAGAAAGGATCGAAGTTTTGATGTTCTGGCCAGTGAAGTGGAGATTAGGTGTCCCTACAAATGAAATTAGCGGGCTTTTTTTTAGTTTTTGAGTATTAGCCCAGCATAATAACCCTTTTATTCCCTATGTTTGTTTTATCTGTATTGACAGATCTGGTTTTTTGGGATATTTGGTCAGTTTGCTTTTTATATAAAGTGAATTGAATGGATGAGTGATTCAACCAAAGCTTTATTTCGATATTTCTTACATTGTTGCTTGTTTGACTAATAGTTTTTAGCGATACTTCACTAATAGTAAAAAGACAGGCTCCAATTTCTGTTGCTCTGACTGATCACTGAGAATTTTACATAATATTCTAAACAAAGTACAATGTAAAAATATGAATAGCATGTAAAAAAAAAAATTAATTGATAATTGATAGTTGCTTAATCATTACACCCATAAACCATATACTGTAAATTAGTGGTGTATTAATATATAATTGACAAGTTGGAATTCTGTATGAAAAGTAGGTGAAGCATTTTGTGGTTATCAGCTGATCAGAATTAACAATAAAGACCGGTTTTCCTGCTGCCTGCAAACGTTACTAATGTAAACAAACCTGTAAAGACATTATACTAACTATATTATTAAGCTGTTGCCTGGTGGAAGTTCCACTTCTGAAAAACCTGTCAGCTAACCTGGGAGTGACAGCAGGTTCCAGTCCTGTGGTTTGTATTTTTGTGGGAAGGAACCATCAGTTTATAATGGAATCATGAACCGTCTCCTCTCTGTGGACTGACCTGTAGATAGTCCTTCTCCCTGATGACAAGATGTACTTCATTCTCAAATAAGATTCTGATGTCTTGATGCAGTCCAACACTGGGACTGACACTGGTACTAGTACTGGTACTGGTACAGGCACTGGTACTGTTGTGGCACTGCTACTGACACTGGTACTGACTCTGTTACTAGCTACTGACACTGGCACTGTTATGACACTGGTACTAGTGCTGACACTGGCATTGGTAGTGACACGGTACTGGGTCTGGTGCTGACTCTGGTACTGGTACTGGGTCTGGTGCTGACTCTGGTACTGGCACTGGTACTGACTCGGATACTGGCTCTGGTGCTGAGGTCTTTGGTGTGTCCCTAGGGAACATGGCTGAGGCCGTGTTGTTCCTTTTCCCATGAGCTCAGTGTCTGAGGTCGGCGTGTTTTGTTAGGAGACATGTCTGTGTCCTGACTCATCCTGTTATGAAGGAGACAGAGAGACGTCACATGATTCTTCACAGCTTTGTCTACTCAGCAGCACTCATCTCTGTCATAACGTTTAACTTCAGCGCATAGAATCCTCTCTGCTCCTCTCATCTGTTCAGCCTGCTCAGGTCCACATCCACAGCATCACAAGCATTAGAAGAATCTCTTTGGTAGCAATTTAAAGCTGTTTGGGCAGGCTGGTACTGAATCAAAAGCCTGAATCTTCCATATGCCACAATAATAATGGTATGCTTCAGAAGACACAACACTTGTTGAGGTTTCAACCTGTCTGTGTGGACAGAGGGTATCTGCAGGTGTTGAAAATACTGTGCTGGCATTTTTTTTTTTTTTTTTTTTTTTAATGCCAACATAGTAGTTTACATCTTAGCATTTAACATCTTACATGGTTGGGACAGGTTCAGTTGGACCAGGGTTAGTTTCTCCTGTTGGTGTAGTTTGTTTGTGCAGGTATGAACACAGCAATCACACTCAGACACACTCATACACAGAAACTGGTTTGAGGAGGGGGTTTCAGTCTGGTTAATTGTTGTTCTGAACTTGAGTCACATTATTTTAGAACACTTCAGTTCCTGATTCAGATTAGAGAAAGGAGAAATGATGTGAGATACTTTGTAAGAAAGACTGTAGGAAAGAATGTTTCTATTGTTTAAAGAGCCACATGTTTATTAGATCTTTGGATCTAGTTATTATAAAAAGTGATTCCTTTTACACAATTTTAAAATGAAGTAAATTGTTGTTTGTCACCTGAAGTATTGGTATTCAGGTTGGTACTTCAGATACACAGTACACAAGCAAACTGGCTGTGTTTTAGAGCAGCCAGTGGGTTTGAATTGACCTCTTTTCTGGATCAGATGTTGGTGTATCAGTGTTTGTCTTCATTGGCCTCACACTTGTATTTCCACCAGTAAAGCAGCTGAATGTCAATCATGTAAACAAAAAGTCAGCCAGAAATACTTTATTTTATCCAGTCGTTCTCAGCTTTTCTTTTGGCTCATGTCAAAGAGTTGCTCACCCTCCTGTTGTTAGTCTTTCTCCTTGACTTACTTTTCCATTTGGCTTGAGGAGGTTTGCAGATGGTGTGTTTTCAGACCCTGGTGTGTGTTTTCAGTGTTGGATGTATAAACGTGGTATAGGCAGAGTGTGGTCCAGCTCCACTCGGCGAGCATTCCGTAGGCATTCTGCGGTGCTGTTTAAGTGTGAGGTATCAGTTCGGTTTAGCTGAGGTTAAACTCAAATGTGGCCTGCTGCTTGGGAGAACAAGCAGCTTTCTTAAAATACCGTACAACCATAGTACCAATTACTGCTCTCATCATTATTAACCTCTCCAGCTTAAGAAATGTTTATGTTCTGATGACAAAAGTATTAGTCTTACAAGGCAGTATGCATCATATCAGTATTTTCTAGTTACTGTGAGGTCAGGCTTGATCTCAGCTGTACACTATGGGCAGGATTCATAAAACACAGTGCCAGACTTAACATGTCAATAAGGGCAAATATCATCATGCAACCACATTCCCTCTCATTCATAAATGCCTGTTACCAGCATCTTTTAGCATTGTCTTGAAAGAGGCGTTACTAAAGTATTTCCTTATTTACATGTCAGGGAAGCGGTTCATAAAACACACTGTCACGCAAAAATTAAGATCATTTCAGTCTGGTAGTAAATTTCAGAGGTATGAAATGTTAATGATGTCTTAAACTGTGTTTGCCTCACGTGTTAATGATCAATAAATTTGATATTTCAAATTAATATATTTAATTTATAATATAATTTTGATATTTATTTTAATTTTAATTTTGATATTTCAGCCCACTCAGGTGATCAGTTGGTTTATTTAAATGGAGAGTTTTGATCTGATCTCGCACACTTTCTCAGAGGACTACGCCTCTTCCTCAAGTGTCACCTGCTGTGCCCTGTCTCTCTCACAGCACATAGTTTAGGTTTGTGTGTGTGTGTGTGTGTGTGTGTGTGTGTGTGTGTGTTTTCTGATTTTTTTGCTTTTACACCAGAGGAAGCAGTCTTAAGGAACTTAACATGCTGATGTTCATTGGCTTTTTCACTGCTGACACTCTTACAGCAGCTTGTCAGCAGCTTCAGTGATAATTTAAGTTTGTGAGCTTAAATTATCACAGAACTAGTTTAGCCTGATGCTGTTACCGTGATTTTTTTTTTTTTTTATGACCCCATCCCCACCCCTTCGTACCATATGTTTCTAATTTAAGTTCATTCATAAAGCTTTCCTGACATTAATCAGTGCATCAGTGTTCCATTGCTAAGAGTGCCATGGGAAAAAGCCAATGAAGATCGGCATGTTAATAAGCTACTTCAGACTTTCCTCTGGTGTAAAAGTGAAATTGAGATGTTCAATCAGAAAAAAAAAAACACAAATTCTGTGCTGTGAGAGAGACACAGGGCACAGCAGGTAACGTTTGAGGAAGAGGCGCAGTCTTCAGAGAATGTGTGCAAGATCAGATCAAAACACAAAAAAGCAGTTTCAGTCTCTGATTTGGTGGACAAGGTCTGATGCAGATCTGCTGATTAAATCAGAGAGCAAGTTTGTCTGCTGATCACGAGTCCTGAGACCTCATCCTGGCTAAACTTCAACCCCTCCTGGCTGTTTGATGTGTTTAGAGGTTATATATATATATTTGGTCTGCTGTAAATAATTGGCTTGCAGAGTTGTCCTGTACGTGGTCTTGTGTTTTCTATAGGAACACTGAGTACAAAGGACAGTAATTAATGAAAAACACACAGCAAGATGCTTCTGCTGGTTCATGATATTTCTCTCAGCATAACTGTTAGCTAATTAGGCATAATTAGCCAATTAGGCATAATTACAATTATTGGAGGATTCCCATGAACATCTCTGCTAAACATGAGTTGCAAGGATTTAGCATAAAGCACTGCAGACTGGACAGGTTGGTGTGTGTCTGTGTGTGTGTGTATATATATATATAAGCATATATATGTGTATATATATATATATATATATATATATAAGCATATATATGTGTATATATATATGTATATGTATATATGTATATATGTATATGTATATATATATGTATGTATATGTATGTATATATATATGTATGTATATATATATGTATATATATATATGTATGTATATGTATGTATATACACACACACACAAACACACGGCTGTGAATTGATTAAAAAATTAACTAATTAATCACAGATTTCTGAGATTAATCACAATTAATCGCAGAAACGTGTAATCTTTTAATCATTATACATTGAATCACCAAATGAATGTAGATTAATTATCTGTGTAAATGCCTGTTTTATCTGCTTTATTCAGCTGTTTCTTTAGTTTGTCACAGAAACAAGAGAAAAACAACTGAATGTGATTTATCTTAAAGGAGTAACTTTATTTTGTAATGGATCCATTTTACTTATTTTCATGATCTACTTTCGTTTGGGTTAATTAACACTTTTATTGAGTTCAGAGCAGAAACTAGCTTGTTTGATATCTTAAAAGATGTTAGCATGTTATTCATGCTTCAGCCACAAGGTGGAAACTGGTCAAGTGTGACATGTTAAGGAAAATCATCTTATTCTGAAAATATGACTTTGTTCAAGGGGAAGTTCATCTTATTCTGAAAAGACTGAATCCTGTTTGTGTAGCATTAGCTAGCGTTAGCTTGAATGTGTCACGTGCAGCAAAAGAGCAAAGCTAAAGTGAAGCTAAAAGGCTGTGAAGTTCTTTTAGTAGTTTCTGTGTTTTGATGAATAAAGTTAAAACGACACACTGCTGAGAGACTGAGTTTGTCTGGTTTCAACAAGAACCATCACTAACTTTTTAAAGCACAACTTTACATCTAAAATCTGATCTTTCTCCTCTCCATAATTAGCGTGAGCATATAATGTTAGCCACAGGAAGTGGGGAAAAACAAAAACATTAGCATAGCCTTAGGAAGTGAAAACATGGATGCGTTAATAGCATTATTTTTTTAAACGTGTTAAACAGTCCACATTAATTGCAAAAATTAATGTGTTAATTTTCACAGCCCTGCTATGTACAATTGACTGTTTACTGATTGTTTTATTGTCACATGAGACTCAAAATGTGAATTTTTTGCTGTGTAGCTTTTATAACATTCATTTTAAAGCAATCAATGTGTAGATTTGAACTGTTTTTATACACAGTTTGAGGGCTGGAGTCAGTAATTGGTTATCTACCACATGTATTGTAAGGATTTGCATACTGACTGATTTTTTTATTTTTTAAATTGAAATTTTTGGTTGTTACAGGTGGAACAATCTAAAGTTCTGATAAGGGAAGGAGGAGTCCAGCTTCTTCTCACCATCGTTGACACTCCTGGGTTTGGTGATGCTGTTGACAACAGTAACTGGTGAGTGCACATCATGCTGGTTTATAGCTGTTGTACAGTTTTGTGCAGAATGGCTGTTCCTGACATTGACTTGAATGATGCGTCATCCTCAGCTGGCAGCCTGTCATCGATCACATCGACAGTAAGTTTGAGGATTACCTCAACGCCGAGTCCCGGGTCAACAGACGCCAGATGCCAGACAACAGAGTTCACTGCTGCCTGTACTTCATCGCCCCTTCTGGACATGGGTAGGTATGACAGGGATTCTACCGGATATGGAATTTCAATGATGTGAAATTTTGAAATTTGTGTTTCAAACAGGACTTTTTTTTTTTTTTTTTTTTTTTACAGTTTATTCACTTCATATAGTCATGCATATTCTTGTTTCACATAATCAAAATTAGAGATACCGTATATACTCAAGTATAAGCCGATCTCCTATATAAGCCGACCCCCTGATGTTGTTCCATCAATTTATTTGTTCATCAAATTACCTGTTTTTCTGGGTATTGTCATAGTATTCCTGTGATTTTCTGAAAATAATCCACATACTGGTAAACATGATATTTATTTCAGCAGCTGATTACCGTAACTGACATTACAAATAACAGTACCGTACCAGTATATGAAACAGCACTTTTATAAGATCGTCTCTGATTGGCCCATTCTTTTGTCTTTGACCAATCACAACAGTGCTTACTGGCTGCCACAAAATGTGCTGATAAGATGTTTAGTCAGGAAATATCTCATTCTAAGGTATGATTTAAACTATTTTCCATGGGTAGTGGTAATGGGTAGTATTTCTACCCTGGAAATTTCATTCTCTTGAATTTCTCATGTATAAGCCGACCCCCCCGCTTTGCTTTGTGAAATTTGGTAATAAAAAGTCAGCTTATACTTGAGTACATATGGTAAACAAATTTTAAGCTGTCCTATGCTGATGGACTAAATTTTCTCTGGACTAAAGGGATTAAATTCTAAATTTTTCATAATTGGTTGTATTGAGCAATAAACGATTAGCCTGTTGGACATCAGTGTCACCGCTCATATGTCTGCAGTAGTGTGGACAGTTTGATACTAAATCAGCATTAAGTCTTCCCACAGGGATTGCTGAGAGAAAATCCTCTCAAATTAGGATCAGACATGGCAACATTTTTTTGGCTTTTAGTAAAAATGTAAATTTTTTGAAGATGTGCTCCTAACCTCATTTGTGAGTTAGTCAAACAAGAATAAAAAAAAAAAAAAAAAANAAAAAAAAAAAAAAAAAAAAACAAGCTACAAAACATTTCAGCTAGTGTTGCTTCCTTGCTGCATTACTTCCTGAGTTAAGTGATAGAAGCCCAGATGGGGCTGCCTGTGGCCTCCCACCAGGTGTAATATGTGCTGAGCTCACTGACATGGAGACCCCAGTACTCCCTCTCTGACCAAGCCAGCACACACACTTTTAATGAAGACTTTTGGTGTTTTTTGGGTTTTTTTTCCCCCCCAAATACAGTTCCTGTTGTTCCTCCACCTTGTCAATATACAATTCTGGGGAAAACAATTAACACATGTACACTTTTCTGTCGTTAAAATGAAAGTTATTATATTACACTACAGGCCAGAAGTTTGAGGCCACCCCCTGATTTAAAAAAAAAAAAAAAAAAAAAAATCATCACTACACTGCTTGATTTACAATTTATTGCACAGGAAATGACAAAAATATATAAAATAAATGTAAGTACTTAGTTTTGAAGAAGAAATAGTCAACATTTCTCACATCATGTAGCCACTCTGGCTACAGAAATGATTTTTCATGAAGGCATCAGTCTGTATTAGTGCAGCACTCCTGTTGTGTTCCAACTCCCTGCTGATGTGTTTTAACGTTCTATTCCTGCTGTCTGCCTTCTCCCACATCATTCTGGTTAACGTGCTACACAGTCTGCTCATGCTGCTGCTCTGCATGTAAAACATGGGGGGG